>JAHBCN010014706.1:0-22197 GCA_019359885.1 Listronotus oregonensis
AAGAAAAGCATTACCTGTAGCGTAAAACTGGGAAATCTGGCAACAGTATCAAAATTACTGTTCAAAGATATAGATTTGAAGATCTTGCTGTTACTTTCACTAAATCACAAGTCATAGAATTAAAAGCTGGTTTTAGTTATGACTTTAAAGTGATTAAAAATACCTATTTACTTAAAGTATTGTCACCACTCTATTTGATTTTGACTATCGAAACACCAAGTGTTGGGCAAACTGCACATGAGCACGTTTGTTTTGCAATTTTTACAATGTGATGTCGACAGTTTCTTCTTTTGAAAATACAGGGGGTCATTTTTTATTACAAATGCGTTTTAGTTTTTAAATTATTGTTTAGAACAGGTAATTACAAATTAAAACTTATCACCACACTTAAATATAAACGTTCAAAAAACTTACCCTAACCAAAAGGCTGTGGAGAAGGCTATGGGTGGAAATGTATAGGCCAGTCTTAATATGTACATAAAGAAAAATGGCAGCCAGCATGCTATGAAAGAACCCATTATGAGGCCTAAAATTAACGTAGCCCTCTTTTCTTTTTTTCTAGCTATCCGTCTTTTTTCCCGCTCAGGGTCTCTTGGTTTTTGCACCCGAGGCACTACATGTTCCACCACCGGTTTGCTTTCGGCCCCATTACTATCGCCACTTTTAGGGGATTTTTTGTCGTCAGTCCGTCTGTTTTTTGTATGTTTTGCACGACCGAATATGGGTTTACATAAGCGGAGTTTAAGGGGCTTAACTGTTGTACACTGTGCTACTACGCCACTGTCCGAACTGCTGGGATCGAACTCGCTGACCATGTCGGTATCGATGCCCATGGATGGTTGGCGAGAACGAGCTAATGCAGCTGCTTGTTGTTGCAGCTCGCCATTGACAGATAACGTTGATCCTCGGAACTGACAGGCTGACAATGTATTGCTTCGAATTGGTGCTCCCACGTACACCTGAAAAGAAATAAAACCCTGGTAAATATTTTTTAAAAGCAATTTTTAAATCAAAATAAATATAGAATTAAATGAGTAAATTTAAATAAAGTATATACAGGGTGTTACAGAATGTTGTGAGGAAAATTTAAGGGAAGATTCTACATCTAAAAATATGGAAAAAAGTTTATATACACATGGGTCCGAAAATGCTTCGTTTTATGATACGGGTGTTAAAAAGTTGTTTGTCTTTTATAGTTTATTTCACATTTCTCGAAAACCCGTAAAGATAATGAGATGAGTTTTCGTACACGCAAATGTACAATTATAGGTCACATTTACATTATACATTACATATTATATTATATTGTACAAATTTTTTTTATAAGGCACTTACATCAGTGGCGTTCGTGCCGGTAAGTCCTTATTTTTAGCGAAAAAAAAACTGTACGCCACTGGTTTTTGCAAAAATTATATTTTTATTTATTATCTCTTAAAGCCAGTTTAATTCTGCTTTAAAAGTACCTCTTGGACTTTTTCGTTTTGACCCACCGTTTTCGAAATAAAAATAAAAGTACGCTAAGCTGTTTCCCGATTTATTTATAATTTTATTATTTTATTTGAACTAATTGTTCAGGAAGAATGTATTCGATTTTAACTTTAGATCAAATGCTGAAAATGGCTTTCCTCTGCTTCAGTACATGCTGTAAATCGTCAAAACTAATCTTAATATACCCACGGGTTTTCGAGAAATATGAAATAAACTATAAAGGACGAAAAACTTTAAACACCCTGTATCATAAAAACGAAGCATTTCCGGACCCATGTTTATATAAACTTTTTTTCATATTTTTAGGTGTAGAATCTGCCCCTAAATTTTCCTCACAACATTCTGTAACACCCTGTATAGTGTTAGAAATAAATTAAACAGATGATTTCTTTGTAATTTTTTTTTATATAAGAGAATTCAGACGGAGAAGAAATGGAAAATGTATTGCAGCTATGGGACAACATTTTTGGCAGCTTTTTATTTTTTTTTTTTTTTGTGATTTATAAGTATTAATTAGTAATTACCATATGTTTTTACCTAATAGTACATTTATTATTTCAAAAGAATTTTAAATGTCTTATAATAAGAGTTTTTAAAATGCTTATCCGACAACTTTTTAAAAATGAGTCAAAACATAGGTACCCGATACACAGCTCCACAAAATAAAAAAAGTTGAAGGTCCAAAAGACTTGACTATTGTATCGTTATGTTTTTAGGGCCGCTGAATCCGAATCCGGGGTCAGTTTGACCCGATCAGGTCGAAGTCAAGAGAATTTTAAGGTCAAATCTGCAAAATGGATCGCAACCAAATTTAAAGAGTGTGTACTTATGTTCTTAAGGTCGCATACGAATCCGTGGTCAGTGTGACCTCATCGGGTCACGATATAAAAATATTTTAGGGTCAAATCTGCAAAATTACACAGCTCTACTAAAAAAAAATAAAGGTCCGAAAGACTTGACCATGGTATTTATATGTTTTCGACGTCACTGAATCTGAATCCAGGGCCAGTTTCATCCCATTAGGTCAGGGTCAGGGGCATTTTAAGGTCACATCGCAATCAGATTAAATGAAGTCAAACTGACTATGAATTCGTATTTGGCGACTTCAAAAACATAAATATACACTCTTAAATTTGTTTGCGACTAGTTTTGCAGATTTGACCTTAAAATGTCCTTAACTCTGGTCTGATGGGGTTACACTGACCCCGGATTCGAATTCAGTGACCACACAACCATATAGATACCATGGTCAAGTCTTTTAGATTTTCAATTTTGTTTGTAGGTCATTTTAAGGTAAAATCGCAACTAAATTTAATAAGGCCAAATGAACCACCGATTCGTATTCAGCGACCTGAAAACATAAATATAAACTCTTGAATTTGTTTCGCGAATAATTATGCAGATTTGACCTTGACCCTGACCTGATGGGATCAAACTGAACCTGGATTCGGATCCAGCGACCTCGAAAACATAAAGATACAATAGTCAAATTTTTTGGACCTTTAACTCTTTTTATTTTGTGGGGCTGTGTTATGTTTGCGTTTCTTATATTTTTGTTTATGTTTCTACAATTACCTTTGTACGTAATAAAAAAACTAACACTTCTTAAAGGACTTAATTATAGAACAAATGACAGGATATACAAAAAAAACTCAAGATACAGATGTCATTTAAAATAATAATTCAAATTTAAGATAATAATAAAAAATAAAAATACCACTGGCGTACCAGTACACCCCGTATGTTGCATTTTATTGTCATTATAAAGTATGTGTGCTGATGATGTTTGGAATTTTATTCTATTACCAATGTAAGTTTTAATAAAAAATTAAACTGTTACTTAAAATCTTCGCAGGAGGGTTCAATATGGGCTCTGTGAAGTCTGGCGAGCACGACGAATTTAGAAAATTCCTTTTTTTACTTTCACTCGATAAAACTTAATGGACCAACAGTGTAAATAAACTGAAGTTTTTTCAAAAACAGTTTGGATAAGCCACATGAATAAAGAGTACTTTATTTTTGGTCAATGGTTAAACGCTTGTAAAAAACTTTGCCCAAAGTTCTTATCAATACAAGGCATAAAAAAGGGACTCATGAGTATCACAGCTAGTCTGTGAGCCGTAGCTGTGAGTAATTCGCAATACTTCCGTTAATAGTAACTTAAAAAGTCTTACTTGGTATTACATTTTATTAAAACAGAATTTGAATATAGCTGGTGGTTTAATATTTATGTCTAAAAAACTTAATTCCATTGGAGCTCTTTGGAAGCCAATATCTCCGAAGAGGAGGCCTATACGAAAAAAGTTGATATAAACTTGTAGTATTCTTTTAACGTCTTTTTTATAACCAGGAGATTTTCCACAATTTTCCGAATACCCTATATATGCAATAAAAATACAAAACAAAAAACAAATAGACCTTATAAATCTGTGACATATATTACATATCATAGACATGCCAAAAAATTTTAAATCTATTTGCAAAGTCCTTTGTAGCTGTGTGTGCACAAAAGCAAAGTGACTTGAATGTAAACAGGGTAGAGTTGTTAAAATCACAGTTACCGAGTTGAGAGTTTAAAATTTGTATTTGGTTTTGTGTAAAAGTGCAAGGACTGATCCTGATCTGATTTTAATAATATTTGTTGTAAATTAAAAAAAATAATAAGCAAATAGGTTTCATTATATAGGTTATATTTTATTACAAGAAAGTTATTTTTTAGGACATGCAAAAAAGGACCCATACTGCTTCAATAGTTAGGACAGAAAATACGCCGGTGCTGTCTTATTGTGGAGCTACTTGGAAAGTCTAACGTTATATATTAAATAATGAAAATACAGGTTTGTTCCAGCACGTCGAAAAACCGTCACCGAACGATCACGCTCATGCGCAGTGATTAAAGTGCGTTCCAACAGAGACGTGACGGTTATCGGACGATCCCTGTTTGTGTACCAAAAAATTTGGGATCGTTTATGTTACGATTTCAGAACGGTAATTCCGATACATGGCCTAAATTGAAAACTGTTTGGCTTGACTTGCGCATTGAGCATCTTTGCACTGGATTTTTGATTTTTAATAGCTGTTTCATGTTTATTGTTTCATATTTCATCTTCATATGTTTACTGTTAAGGTAGGATTATGCAGAAAAGTTAAGGTAAGTTAAGTTAACAAAAATTGGGTTAATATAAATTAAGATATTTGTGTGAAAGCATGCCAATCAGTTTAAAAATAACAATAAAATTAAGCATACGTAGGGCAAATCACTATTAATAGGGTTTTCGTGATTTCTATTTTATTGGTGCACTCTCTGGCAGCTGTCCGGTAGTTTGTTAACTTCTTAAATATATATTTGTCTAAAAAATATATAATTTCGTTACATTTTTTTATAACGCATGGGAAAGACGAATTTCTGTAAGCCTATTTTATGATGTTATTGTATGGGAGTTTAATTATTTTAAAAAGGAAACGTTTATTTCATTTTATGATAAGGTTAAAATTAAAATAAGTTAAGAAATTTTGAAGTTGGTTATCTTTTTAACTTAACTTAGCTTAATTTAATTTTTAATTTATGTGTATAATTAAAACCATTTGATCCCATAATGTTTATCTTTTCTTGTGTGACTTTAACTTATTTTAACTTAATTTAATTTTTCTGCATAATCCTAACTTTATTTAGCGAATAGCGTGCAACGTGCTTTAGCATTTCCTATTTCCTCGCTTGTTATCTTTAATGATGAGTGACGACATTATGAGTGATATTTGCTAACTTTAATCACAAAAATAATAAGTAGAGAAGTAGGGTTATATGTTCAAAACAAAAAATTCATAAACTTTTAATTTGACAGTCCCAAAAACGATCCGCAAATTGATCCTACGTTTGTTACTTTTCGTACCGTCACAATACTATTTTAAGTCCGCGCATGCGTCGAAGCGCACCAAAAAACAGTTCTACCCTTACATAATTATGTGACTTTATCAAAAGCAGATCCCTAATAAACTTGGTTAGGTTTTCATTAAGCTCAAATAAATTCAACGGTATCAGGTCGATGTAACGGTAGATTTTAATAACAAGTAATCCTATAACTTGATTGGAAAGCTACCTGACATTTCGCAGTAGTATTCGCCATAAATAATTTTATTATTAAGGACAAATAATAAGTTTTTGCTATCTTATTATTGAGCTGTTTCATGATTTTTTTTTGTTTTGTTTTTAGAATTTTACATACTCTAAAATTGACTATATGTATAAACAAAAGTTTTTTATAATTATGTAATTTTGTTTTAAACAGGTTTATCATAAAAAGTTTGTTAAGTTTTGAGCATCTATATATATCATCAACTGGCCCTATATATATACATATATATATATATATATATATATATATATATATATATATATATATATATATATATATATATATATATATATAATAATATATATATATATATATATATATATATATATATATATATATATATATATATATATATATATATATATATATATATATATTATATATATAATATATATATATATATATATATATATATATATATATATATATATATATATATATATATATATATATATATATATATATATATATATATATATATTATTTTATTTTATATTTATATATTATATATATATATATATATATTCGAGGGTGTCAATAAAAACCTTTTTTACTTTTAAAAAATTTTATGCGGTTTAGTTCAAACTATCGCGGCATCGTAGTGTCTACCTCAAAAGTGATTTCCCGTCTAAAAAAAACAATTCAACCTGTTCCCCAGTGAAAATGGGGTTTAAGTTTTTTTGCTCGGTAATTTTTAAATTTTTTCAGTTATTAAACTTTCTATTTTCGACGGGTGGCTTTGGCACTTATTTTCTTGAACTAAAAATTTTTTGTTATACAAATTTATGTTTTTTAACAAAAAATCTTAATTTTAATGTTTGGGAGATAATTGTTATTGAATATTATATTTGATCTTCACTGGAGATAAGTGTTTTTTCTAAGGTTGCCCTTAAGATTTAGTGAGAAAAAATAAAACAATATTTGTATTGGATTATTAAACTTTTATAATTTTTTGACAAATGAAACTAGTTTTATTTTTCTTAAATTAAATTTTTTTAAATTTTGTTTTTTCTAATAAACTTGTTAATTTTAAAATCTTGGGGAATAGGTGGTATTGAATATTATATTTTTAATCCCCAATGGGAGATACATGCCCACGCGACTAAACATACATTTATATTACCACTCAGGATTTAGTTAAATGCGGAAATACCTGCTTTTTTGGAAATACGTTTATTTGGAATTACAAAAAGGGGGAAATTTTTGCAACTCATAAAACTTCCTTTAACTAACAACTTTTAAATTTGTTATGGTCCCTTTAAAACTTTAATAATTATTATTTTTGTTTTTTCAGAATAAAATGCCCCAGAGCGAAAAATTTTGCAATTGTCAATGTGGGTATAAATCTACAGCTTTTCCAAACCTAAATCAAATGTCATCGTAGAACATTTAAGGATTCTAACCCCAACTTACAGCTACTATAGAAAATGCTGAAATTTTTTTTATGGATTTTCAGAACCAAAAAATCAAAGACGTTTTTGGAAATAATAATCAAAACAACAAACTTCAGCGACTATCAGCTTGAATACAGAATATGGGTTGAGTGATGTAAATGAAATATTGAAACAAAGGGTTTTTCTGCTTTCAAAAGTGGATGAAAATAAAGAAAATCATATTAAATCGAAAAATAATTTTGAAACTGATGTGCCAAACAGGGAAAGCAAAACAATGTTTTGCACGGAAACAATGGATGAAGACCACAATCTGAAAGCGATGAAGAGAATTGTTTGAGGGGTAAGAGATCCAGATTTTCGACCAGAAAGTGATGAGAATGATAGCGATAATCACCTTAGTAACGAGAATGAAAATATGAACCAAAATGAAATTGAGGAAAATGTCATAATTATACTAATTTTGAAGACAATAATGATATCAAACCAAACGAAAATTACACCAACAGAAGATTGCAAGGGAAAAACCTTTTGGGGTATGAGGTTAAAAAATCAAAAAATGGAACTAATTTATACCGTAAGGAACCCGGAAAATGGGACCAACTGCTCCTCTAACGATGTAAATCAACGAAAGAAGCTGCCAAGAAATATCAAAAAGAATAAGATTTTAAAGCATTTTTTGGGGAAAAATTTTAAAAAGCTGGAAGCAAAAAAAGTTTATGTTTGCAACCTAGTCAGAAGGAAAAGAAACTGAAAAACGGACTTTAAACGAAAATTCAAGAAGATCAAAATCGTTATTTTATTCCCTTAAAATTTTGGGTAATAAATTTCATTCCGGTGTGCAAAAAATGTTTTCTAAACACCTTTTGGGCCTGAAGGGAAAGGACAGTCAACTGGTTGTCCCTTTCCCCCTATGGTACACAAGCACCTTCAAGAAAATCCCCTCCATCAAGGTCTTAAAACTTAGAAAGCATTGAATTTTTAAAAAAAAAATTTTGATGATCTTCCCAAAAATTCCTAGTCCCACTGTCGAAAAGACACTAATAAGATTTATTTAAAAGCATCGTTTTCATGCTTTGGGTGATCTTTATAGGATTGTATGAACACCACTGTAAAAAATTTGAAAAAAGGGCCCATCGAAACACTTTAAGAATGCGTTAAAAGTCAAAATTAGATATTTTAAAACGAAAGACCAATGCGAAAATGTGTTGAGTACCAAGCCGGAAATCTAGACAAGATGTGTGGGAAAAACACAAAAAAGGATAAAAAATGGCAGGAAGAAAAAGCAAAGATAGGAAAATCTATACTATATTGTCATGTCATTTGCGTGGACTTCAAACATAAAACTGTCCACGCTGAGGCTAGCTCAAAATTTTTTTAAAAAAAACTATGCTTCCCAACTATCAGTTTTGACTTAAAACAAAGAACAACATGTTCTGGTTTGACAAACTGATCCGATTTACAAGCTTCACATTTGCCTCCTTTGTGATTATTTTAAAAAGGAAATTTTTGATAAAAATGATAATCAGCAGGGGCCAATCAAATTTTTCAGATGGTGTGCATATCAAAAACGTAATGCACATTGGCAAATGCTTTGCTCACTTTCAAGTCAGTATAGTGTGACAATTTTACAAAAAATTTTGGTTAAAAGGGCCCCCTAACATGGAGTGTGATAGTGTAATGCAACCATGAAAAGAAGCTAAAGCACAAGTCATATCGTTCCAAATGATTACCATCGCAAAACAATGGAAGCAAAAAATGAAGCCTAAGCCATTGAAGTTATTTGTCCAACGTTTGATTTCTTTTAATTTTAACGTAGATCTTGTATATGAATCAATTCGCCCGGGAAAAAAACCAAATGATCCCACTGTTACCGATATTCGGGTTCTTAAATATGAAAATGGAGAAATTACCTGCAAGTTAAATTTTGAAGATATGTTTTTTACACCTCTACGCATCGACAAAAAAGGACTCAAAAAATGTATAGAACAATTCCCAAAATTATTTAAAAAAATTCCAATTACTAAAGAAATATTTGCACCTACAGGAAATAAAAACAAAATTACATCAAAATTATTTGGCCATTTTATAGAAGTAATTTAACATAAAAAATAAGTTTAGATCGACAAAGATATGTTTAGTTATTAATAAGTTTCAGTTTATGGTTTGTATCTTATTTTAAGAAAAAAATGTATTTTTTAATTTAATAAAAATAAAATAAAGTTTGTGTTCACAAGTTGTTGTCAGAAGGTTATTATAATGCAATAATCTGTATCTCCATCCATGACAATTTTAATGTGCAATAACACGTAACTCCAGTAAAAAAATAAAAAAATGAAAATTTTACAGAATTTTTTAAAGTTCTTAAACAATACGTAATAAATTGGAAATTAAGAAAAAAGTAAACATTAATGAAGGATAAAATTTTTATTTTTTGCTTCCTGAAACAAATTATATATATATATATATATATATATATATATATATATATATATATATATATATATATATATATATATATATATATATATATATATATATATATATATATATATATATATATATATATATATATATATATATATATATATATATATATATATATATATGTATATATATATATATATATATATATATATATATATATATATATATATATATATATATATATATATATATTTTGTTTTCTTAAACCATTTTATTTATAATAAGTTTCTTGTTTCTTGGGTATAGGTTTTGTTATTTGTTATTTAGGAAACACATTACTTTGAGTTTCGCCCATTATATTGGGGTTTTCAAAAAAAACATTTATTTTTGGTTATCAACCTAAAAAACGGAATAAAATTAACCATAGATTTTACATATACATAAGAAAACAAACAACAAAAACATACACGACTTACAATGGCACTACGATGATTTAATATACATTTAAAAACATTGTTTTAATAATTTTAATTTAAAATACGCACCTCGAAGAAACATCTTGGTAATCGGACTATTTAAATTGTATTGGTACAAATAACTTAGAATATGTTAAAAACGTTTATATTTTATTTTTTTGTTATTAGGAATTTTAGATTTATAAGAAAGTAATGTTGATTTTATTTATTTTTTCATTAGATTTAATTTATAAAAGTAATTTTACAAAATTTATATACAGGTTGGTTTAAAAATTAGGGGTTAGGATGGTTAACATATTAGATTATGATATATGTGGCTGAGGTTGCTGATATCTTGTTTGTCATTGAGAGCTTGTGGTTCTTTTATGTGAATCATTTCTTTAATTAAAAGTTTCTGGTGATGATTTTCTTGGGTAAGAATTACGGTGTTTTTAAAATCAAATTCATGTTTCAAATTTGCTTCATGTTTGTGTAGAGCTGTATAAGCGTTTTCGTATATTTATTGCCCATTAAGTCTGCTATCAAGATATTGTGTTGTTTTACCAATATATTTTTTGGGCAATTTAAACATGGAATTGAGTAAACCAGGTTTGACTTTTTTCTTAGGGACTTGGCTCTTTAAGGGTGTAAATAGTGATAAGGTTTGGGCCTTGTGGCATACAACTATGTCATGTTTTGCAAGAATATTTTATTTTTTCGGACAATTCCTGGGAGTATGGCATGGCAACATATTTTTTTACCCTGTCAGTAACTGTGATATTTTAGTATTATTTTTATTATTGTAAAATTTAAAAAGTGCGTTGTTTGATAATTTTGTTTATTTGTTTTAATGGGAAAATTATTTTCTTTTAAAGATGTTTCTAACTTTTTACTACTACGTTCACAAATTTAAATTTATATATATATATATATATATATATATATATATATATATATATATATATATATATATATATATATATATATATATATATATATATATATATATATATATATATATATATATATATATGTATATATATATATATGTATATATATATATATATATATATATATATATATATATATATATATATATATATATATATATATATATATATATATATATAAATTTATTTGTCCTGATCAAGTGATTATAAAGTTATGGCTTAAGCTAAAAACATGAAATTTGGCACAGTGGTAGTCTTTAGCAGTGGCTAGAACCTAACGAATCCCCTTTTTTCGGAATTTCGCCCCAGGACAAAAATAGGAGCAAAAAAAGTGCAACGTTAGCCGCTGAGCGTCTTACGGAGACAGAGGCTACTTAATATTGTCTCTCGCCTGGCGAAGACAGGCTGTTCATCTAGTACTCAACATAAAGCAATATATAATGGTTTCAGGTCGAAGTAATATTTGATTTTAAATTAGGAGAAATCTTGTAACTTGGGTAAAGAATTACCTCAGAGGGACAAATAAATGATTATCACTAATAATTTTAGTACTAATTAGTGTATTTTTTATCTCGAAATTTCGATAAAAGGTCAATTTAGGAAAGCATGTAAACTGCCTCCCGAAAACAATAAGACTTAATATAAAAATAGCATGTAAACCGGATTTCAAAGTTTGTATTTTCCTAAAACTAAACTTGTAAAACTGGTTTCCGGGAACAAATTATACAAGGTAATAAAATAAAACCTTATAAATAATACTTATTTAATAGATGATTTTATTAATATTATAACTAGAATCAACCAAAAGTTAAAAACAAAGTAATTTGCACTTTTTGTTTGTGTGAGTCTATCGCTTTTCGCCACTTTTCAAGAGCTTTTGGAGGCTGTATTTATAGTTAATTATAAGTAACCAGATGAAAAGCCTGTCTCCGCCAGGCGAGAGACAATATTAAATAGCCTCTGTCTCCGTAAGACGCCTTCCGTAACGGTAAAAAAATACTTTTTTGCTCCTATTTTTGTCCCTGGGGCGAAATTCAAAAAACGGGCTTCGTTAGGTTTTAGCCACTGCTGAAGACTATGGATCGTTAAAATAAATTTAAATAACTAAGGTTAAAGCTGTAAACGAAACAAAGATTAACAAAATCTAATTAAAATAATTACTGTTTACTCTTTTTGCATAGAATTTTAATCTAAAACTACCAACAAGTCCAACTACTTTAAAAATTCCATCTTCTAGTTTTTAATAGGCAATTACTTAGTAATTAAGCCGCTTGCATTAGCTATCTTGCTAGGAATTGAAGCGGACCAAAACGCTTTTGAACTTAATTCAACTTTTTCCATAGGAGCTCATCACTCACTTCAGTTTCCGAAACTATTTACCCCTTTATTTTCGTTCTTTAACTGTATTATGAAAAAGGCAATTTGTTTTTATGGGCTGTGAAAAAATTAAACGAGTTTTTACTAACAAAGAGGCAAGTTCTAAACCCATTTAATTTTTAAGTTGATTTTTTAATATTTACATTAAAACATATTTTGCCTTTTAAAAATAAATCAATAGTATAAAATATTTTAAACAAAAGCTTTTATTTACATGCTTCTAAAAGAAGGTAATAAACTTTAATTTAAATAAACCCATCAGTGTATTACATTACACAATTTATAATTGATGAAAGATTGTCGCGAGATTTCCCATTTTATAAAAAAACATAATTTTTTTCTTAGAATGACTTATAGACGAAGAGCTAGAGCCTAAAAATTATCGTTCTCCGTAATATGGAGTTTCTTCCTAAAATATGTTTATTTAGTGTTGTTAATTATGTTCTCGCGCAGGCTGACAACTTATTGGATACAAGGGGAAGCAAAAATTTTTGAAAAAAAATCGTCATTGATAATATGTCAGTCATTTTGGCCACTTAAAGTTGAAGCCCTAAGGTGTCTAAATCCAAAAGGGCTGACAGGTGGATACCGAGGGCTGTAAAACGGAATCAAATTACTCCGAGCGCTTACTTTATACAGGGTGTTTTTTAATTGAATGTCAATATTTAAGGGGACACTTTTTGGGTCCATTTTAAAAAGAAAACTTTATATAAAGGTATGTCCTAAACGTCCTAAGTTTTGAGATATAGGGTGGCAAATTTTTTAAAAATAAATCATTAATTATTAATGTCAGTAATACCACCTTAGATATTTTAATAAAATTTGGCATACATATACTATGTATCAAGAGGCATTTTTTATTGTACTACATTTTTTTATTTCCACCAGTGGCGTTCGTACGGAATTTGACCTGCCTATTTTGGCAGATATTGATGGTACGTCAGTGATTTCTCAAAAATAAATCATTTATTATTAATATCAGTAATATTACTTTAGATATGTTAATAAAATTTGGCATACATATTTAATGTATCAAGAGGCATTTTTTATTGTACTACATTTTTATCTTTACCAGTGGCGTTCGTACGAAATTTGACCTGCCCATTTTGGCCGATATTGATGGTACGTCACGGTATAAAGTAAGTGCTCGGGATAATTTGACCCCGTTTTACTGACCTCGGTATCCACCTAACTGTTAGTCCTTTTAAATTAGGACATCTTAGGAGTTCATCTTGAAGTAGCCAAAATGGCTGACATATTATCAAAGACGATTTTTTCCCAAAAATTTTGTACTTTCGCCCCTTGTTGTCCCCCTGACTCTAATAGGTTATCAGCCTGCGAGAGAACATAATTAACAATATTAAATGAACATGTTTTACGGGAAAAACTCCATATTACTGATGACGATGATTTTTTAACTCTAGCTCTCCGTCTATAATTAACAAATTATTTGTGAGTCTTTGCCTTATTTTCACATGTTTGTTTTTTCTGTGGATTTTACTTTATATTTAATATATTATTTTTCTTTTTTCTAGCGTTTGTTGAGAAAAAATTTTGTCATTTATGTTTTTAAGTTAACGTTTTGCCACGTGTCCTAAAAATCTTTAGACAATGCAATTGTAAATTTTTTATTGTAGCCGAAAAAGCCTTTTCGGTCCCGAAAACAAGCATAAATAACCCTGGGTTAAACGAGGTGATAAATGATGTTTTTGTATTGTCTTCATCTCTCTTTCTGTTACATCTTATCGTATGAAATGAGATTTTGATTTTACTTGACTTAGATGGGACGGTTCTTTGGGAAAAATATTAGGTTTTAATCGAGGCACTATAAAATGGAGATTATTTAATGTTAATTTTATAAAACATTAAAAAAATTTAATATATTTTAATATTTTAATTAAAAATAATAGGAGGTGAAATAGGAATGACTTCTCTTTTTCAAACATATAATTTTTGAACACATGTACCGGGTGTCCAAATAAGGAAGGACACCGGCTGTATCTTAGAAAATGGTTATTGCACACCGTTAGGAAAAATATTTATGGTAAAAGTGGTCAAGAGAAATAGCTGGAAATTATTTTCAAGTTTCTGAAATGGCCGCTAGGGGCCGTAACTGCAATATTGAATCTAAAATAGTGATGTTACTGTCAATTTTGCTATATTAACCTAACAAAAAAATACCTGACTTGTAATGTCAAGCAAAACTTGAACCTTTTTTGTTTGACAATTTTTGCTGTATCTCTAAAAATAAAGTGGTGGGGGGGTATTTAAAGGTTTTCGAAACGGCTAAGCCGATTTTAACAAACTTGGGCTAGTTAAAAAGAGCTCTTCTTGAACTATAAATGTTATATTATTTGAAGTGTTGTTAGTTCAAATGTCTCCCCAGAAATGGTTAATTTTCTCAAAAAAAAAAAATAGTACATTGGAATATTTTTTCATAAAAAAGTAGCTAAATGATGCTTAAACAAGCTCGCGAAAACCGTATCTCGATATCTTGTTCCTTACCTAAAATTTAGGCCAAAGAAAATTTTTACGTCAATATATCGAAAACTATAAACGCTACAAGAAATTTTATATGACATAAATTATGTATTTTTACAAAACCTTTAATTTAAGTCATTTAATCTTTTCACCTAAATGCAATACTTTACGAATTATAATCAATCAATCGAATTTTCAGGATTTTTTAAGGTATACCCTTGGAATTCGATTTTTTTATTATAACTTGTAAAGTATTGCATCTAGACGAAAAGATTATATAACCTAAATTAAAGGTTTCGTAAAAATACATAATTAATGTCCCATAAAATTTCTTGTAGGTTTAATAGTTTTTGAGATATTGAGGTATAAATTTTCTATGGTCTAAATTTTAGGTAAGGAACAAGATATCGAGATACGGTTTTTGCGAGCTTGTTTAGGCATTACTTAGCTACTTAAAAAAAATATATACCAATGCATTTAATTTTTTTGAGAAAATTAACCATTCTGTCGAAATATCGAAAAAAGTCCTCTAGCGGCGACATGTGAAACTAACAAAACTTCAAATATTATAACATTTATAGCCCAAGAAAAGCTCTTGTGAACTAGCCTAAGCTTGTTAAAATCGGCTTAGCCGTTTTGTTTTAAAGATACAGAGTGTTTTTTACGAAAACCGTTAAATACCCCCCACCACTTTATTTTTACAGATACAGCAAAAATTGTCAAACAAAAAAGGTTCAAATTATCCTCGACTTTAAAAATCAGGTATTTTTTTCTTAGAATAATATAGCAAAATTAACAGAAACATTACTTTTTTAGATTCAAGGTTGCAGTTACGCCCCCTAGCGGCCATTTCAGAAACTTGAAAATAATTTCCAGCTACTTCTCTTGGCCACTTTTACAAAATATTTTCCACTGTGCGATAAACATATTCTGAGATACAGCAAAAACACCTTTTTTATAGGTTTTTTAAGAATAATCTTTTAAAAATTTGTGGAAAACAATTTATTATTGATAAAAATTTGTACTTTTTATTACATTATATTAATTTGAGCCAAAATTAAATTTTAGGGTAATTTATTGTGGGTGAAACAAAAAATATGTTTTTATGTTTATCTGAGATTTTGAATAAAAAGGCATTTTTTGATAATTTTTTTATCCCATTAACAACAAAAATAAATCCGTAAATCTTTCTTGAAGGTTAAAAAATATCCTTTTTTATGTAAAATAAAAACAAATAGTTTGCAATAATTATTACTCTAACACTTTTTGACTTTTTAACTTTTTGCTTTATTTTTCGAATTAAGAGCCATTTAAAATAATTGAAAAATGTAAAAGTTATTGTAAACTAATTGTTTATATTTTAAATTAAATAAAATATTATTTTAACCCCCAAGAGAGATTTATGAATTAATTTTAGTTGTTAATGGGATGAATATTTTTTTTTAGATAAATGGATTTTATGGAAAATCTAAAATAAATGTAAAAAAATATTTTTTTTGCGCATTTTTTGTTTTATCATGTTTAAGGGGTAGTTTTCTCGTCAAAAGTGTGAAAACTTCTGGTATATCTTTTGTAAGCATTTTATTTATAATAAAGAAAAATTTCAAAGATATTATTTTAAACTAATTTTTTTACTTTTAATTCAAATTGGATATTTTTAAGCCCCCAGAAGAATTTAAAGGGTACTTATGATCCCTTAAAGAAGATACATATTTTTTTGGTCATAACATGGCTTTTTTTTAATTTAGGCAAATAGCACAAAATATTTTTGTTTGCATTTTTTTATTGTACGATATTTTAGGGATGATTGGGGGTTGCTTCACTCCCAATGAATTACCTCAAAATTTAATTTCGGCTCTAATTATTATGTCATTTAAAATACAAATTTTCATTAATAATAAATAATTATTATAATTTTCTATAAGATTACTCTTAAGAAACTTCTGAAAAGGGTGTTTTTTGCCCTTTTAGTGGTGGTCTCGGGGTTCAAGGGTTTAAAGACTCCACAATTCGGAATTAACGACCCAAAAAACGTACCCTGGGAGTTTTTTCTAGGTGCCTTAAGAGCATTTTTTTAAAGGATTTTGGTTTAAAAAAACATAAAATGGGTGTTTTTTTGCATTTTGGGGGGTGATGCCACAACTTCCAACCAGCGACCCGAAAAACGTACCCTGAAGGTAATCTCCACTTGCAGCGATATTGGGCACCTAGGACCCGCGTTATGAATGGCCTAATATGACTATGCCTTTTTTTTCTATCTAGTTATTTTTTAAACACTTGTCTATGTTTTAAAAATCTAAATACGAGGCCATATTAAGCAAAACTTTTGATTCTTTACAACTTTTTTATTTAGCATTAATTTTATATTTTTTAAATAAGGGCACTCTTAAGCACTTATAAATTTTTTGGACTTACCCTGTATATCCTTTGACTTTTATTTTTAAATTTGTTTTATATAACATTATTATTTTTATTAAAATTATATAAAAATATAAATTAAACTTACGTAAAAAACTGGCAACCCGTTATCAAATTAATTTTTTTTTAATTATTTGATATTTTAATTAAAAATTTTAGGAAGTAAAATAAGTATTACTTCTTTTCTTCAAACATAAAATTTTTAAACACATGTTTATCCACTTAAACGCAAGTAGAAAATTTTAAAAGACCATATAAATTTTTTGGACTTACCCACTATATTCTTTGACTTTTATTTTTAATTTTTTTATATAACATTATTATTTTTATTAAAATTTTATAAAAATTTAAATTAAACTTACATAAAAACATTGGCAACCCGTTATTATCGGTTTAAGGAAAGACATAAATTATAAGTAAACCATAAAAAAAACCTTAGAAATCTATGATTTTTATTGTTGGCCATTTTCTATATACTTAGTTGTTTTACTGTCACTTTTCTGTCGGGGTGACGATATACGACTTAAAAATCATATCCTACATTTTCTTAATTGGTTTAGGCGGTCAAATATCAGAAAATAATTTATTAAAACTTAAAATTAAGATTAGGTTAGTGATTAGCTTATTAATTCTAATTTATTCATCACTAAAACATTTTAGACCCAACAAATATATAACAATAATAAAAATGGGTTACAAACAAAACTCAATGTTTGTTTGAAATAATATTCTCCCTAAATTGCCATTATTTTTGATGACGTTGCAAAGTGGGGTTTATGAAAATGCCAATAAAAGATAATTTATTGTCGGCCCAGGACACTATTTCGAATGTGTTCTGAATTTATAAGCTTGGAAAAGTAAATTGTTAATTTAAAACAGAATCTAAACATTGTGAACGTTTAACTGAACAACACCATTTTAAAAATGTACTTGCTTAGCATATAATTAATTTACTGCTCTAATTTTTGTTCTAACGTAATAATTAAGCGAATTATTTGCTAGTCTAAGATCCGGGCGCCTAAATCTGCAGGTATTTGTTTTTTTGATAAAACTTTTATAAATGCAACATGAGAGTAGAATAAATTGCGGCTGACTTGCCTGGCAAAATTAAGCTGCAACTACCTTTAATTGAATATACTGGGTTGATGGAGAAACGTTATTCGTTACACCTTCGCACTCCAAGTTGTTGCCGACAGACTCTACTGTCGACTAAATATGAACTGAAAAACAATAGGTGCAAATTAGGGTTTGGACGAAATGTAAAATGACTATTGCTAATTAGGACACAACAAATAGAGTTAAAGCAAACAAGTTTTTACTTACAGAAAAAAAACTGAAGTTTTTACTTCGTAAACATAGTGTGATACGTTGTGTGATAACTAGTTATCACTTGAAAAGGGTTGGAGATACACCACTAACCGAAACGTTGTGTAACAGTTAACAAATAAAGACAATGAAAGTAAAAGATTTTAGTGTTATTGAAACTAGTTATCACTTGAAAACGGTTGGAGATACATCACTAACCGAAACGTTGTGTAACAGTTAACAAATAAAGACAATGGAAGTCCAAGATTTTAGTGTTATTGAAACCATTACATTGTCTAACACTTTCAAAGAAACATAAAAATATTTGTTCAATAAAGACCCAATTTGTATACTAGTTATATAAATAGCCATTATTTATAATTTTAGAATATCTAAGCCAACAAAAAGAATACATTATTTTTTTGCCATGCTCGTATCGTACATGCCAAGAACAAAACCTATTAGCCCAAAAGTTTTTAGACTTTGATATATATTTATATGTTTAACTAAGTTTAAATAACCTTGAAACTGCTATAAAATAGTTTTTGTGAACATGACAAGATAGCTTTCTTACATTTTAACTCAAAGCAAATAAAATACGTTTTAAATTCAATAAAAAAATTGCTTCTTTAGATTACTTAGTCAAAGAAAAATATTATGACAAAGATTTTTACGGTAATATTTAAAAAACGTGCTTTCTCCATATTCAGACGCTTATCAGGGGAATAACCAGACGTGTTTTGAATTTTAGATTAGATTTAGTTATACAAACAAGTTGATAATTACATTTTGTATATTTTGCTGGTAATGATATTCCCGTTATAAATTTAAACTTAGTTTAAGAAAAGTCTAAAGAAAATTGACAAATTGAGTTATGGGATGTTCAGTTCACTAAAACAATGATGTTGTATTTTGTTATAATGTACACTGAAGTGCGAAGGGCTTTGTTTAAGGATTAAATTACTGGGTTCTATTTCTATCAAGACCGTTTAATTATTGATTTTATTTAATATCTGGTATTTGTCAAATATAATCACCTAATTGAGTTTAAATTAGTATAAAGACATATGGGGTAGTTCGGTGTATTCTGACTTATACGAGTTTTAGATTATTTTAAAGGAGATAAATTAAAAAATCAACCTATGACAATAAATCCAGTTCCAAGTTCCGGCCTTACAAACGCAGTGTGTGTAATACCTGAAACGCTTCTGTGTGTTCATCACCCGTTAAATAACTTTGTTATCGTTTCACAAACAGGTATGAGATAAAATATGATATGTAAATTCACATAGGTATTCTTATTACCTGTGAAAAAATTAACAAAACTATTTCAAGCGATTTTTGAGATATTCGATTGTAAAAATTGCCCAGTTTACTACTGACTGAATGACTGACATCCATCTGCAGCAATCTCCTTCGGCAACCTTTTGACTAAAGCGAAATTAGCCCTTGAAATCTTAAATGGAAAGGAAAGTCGAACTGTGCCTTTTTTAAAACTTTTTTCAATTCTCTTTATGTACAGTGCGATCCATTATAAGTGGATCCCTAGGTTTTGGTCCTTTTATTTAATTTTAAAACTTTTAAAGAAACAATTTATTAAATGGGATAGCTTAAAGTTTTTTATGATCTGAAATTATTTGATAACGACTACTAACGAGTAATTAGTGATGAGCGAGACCGGTCTTGGTCTTGCGGTCTTGGTCTTGGTCTTGCAGCAACACTAAGACCGAGACCAAGACCAAGACCACCTTTTCGTGCAAGACCAAGACCAAGACCGGGGTATGCAAGACCAATACCAAGACCAAGACCGAGGAGTGCAAGACTACGCAAGACCAAGACCGACCTGCAAGACTCTTGCACTTCTGCGACTTTTTTAATATTATAATATTTAGTTTATATATTTAATATACAGAGGTATTTCATACAAACATGACAAAAAATGTGTTAAGAACTTCCAAAAAAGGCGATTATTTAATAACTGACAGGTTTTTTTAATTAAATAATAATTAAATTGATTACTTGGTTTTTTATATACAGTTTTCTAACAACGATAACGAGATTCAATAACATGTTTCATAAATAATAAGATTGTGACTCAATGATCCGATACAGCTCGATATCTCCGAAACGGTTCTCGACAGAGAAAAAATAGGAGTACAAAAGTTTTAGAAGCTGAAAATTACTTTCATTTTTCTAATGTTTTTTTTTAATTAGTTATCTAGTGATGCTACCTACAGGCTGAATCAAAAATTTCCACAATAGAAAAAAAATATTTTTGTTCAACACTGTAAGAAGTGGCACCATTAGATTGCTTCTTAAAACTAAAATATAAATGTAAAAGAGATAGATTAATAAAAAATATTATTTTCATGTCATATAGGAATAGTGTTTATATAAATAAATTTTAAATAGGACTTCCGGTTTAGACGAAAACTGATATTTAAAAATCATCTACGTTGATATTGTTCCTTTATGACAGTTCAACAATTTCCAGGATAAAATACCGAGTGGTGATTTTTTAAATGGATTTTTCGCCATATTATTTTTCGGAAAATTTTGAAATAGAAAATAGTTTCACATTTTACGCCCTTTTTTTCTATAATTTTTGTATGTTCAGTTTTTTATCATCATGAACGGTTTCGGATATATCGAGCTTTGACACACTATTGAGCCATCATGCAGATTGTTTATACAGTATTTGTGCCAACTTTGTACTGTAAATGTTTGACTAATTTAAAGATAAAAAGTTTATATGAACTGAAAAGATTCCTGAATAACTTTTTTTGAATCAGAAACCAATGTTTACATATAAAAATCATTTTTACGAAAATTTCACATCTGGTTGAAATTAAAGTTTTTTTTTCTGTTCACACAGTACACAGATTTGTTTTAATTTTATATGCTTCTTTAAAGAAAATTTTAATAATTCCTATCACTAAAATTTTCTATGTGCAACTAAATGTATAAAAACAGGTTGTATCTTAATTCAACTAAAAATGAAGAGCTATAAATAAATAAACCCGTACATTTAAAATATGCTTTTAAATCAAATAATTCAAATGTAAGCTTAAATTTGGTATATTTTTAAATTTTAATTCAAAAAATATAGTCGCCATCTTTATTTATTTTTAAGTATTAAAAAATATGATTTTACTCAAGATTACTTACTTTAAATTATTACTACCAAAAAAAAGCAAGACCATCAAGACTCTTGCAGCCAGACCAAGACCAAGACCAAGACCAAGAACAAGACCTTCCTTTGGCTTGCAAGACCAAGACCAGACTTGCAAGACCAAGACCAAGACCAAGACTAGCCCGGTCTTGGTCTTGGTCTTGCTTTGCTCATCACTACGAGTAATCGCAAAGTCGTCATTTTTTTTAATAAAATTACTAGTTTCCGTCCATATTTTTTCATAGTTTAAAACTTTTTCTAATAGGCTCAGTAAACATTAATGCAGTTAGTTTTCAAAATACTCCGTCTCAAAAATTAAAAAAAAAAAAATTCAGGTGGGATACGCAGGTAAAAAATACAGGGACATTCTGCAATTTCGTCAATCTTTTGACGGCATTTATTTCAGGGTTACACAAGTTTGCCAGGATAAAATTGCCGATAATCTTGCGCGTAAGAGCCTCTCGTTGATTGTTTCTAACGTAGCATAAGGCAATATTGCGTTTTTCTTCGTTTGAATAAACCGTTTTGACCAATATTGACTGAAAACCCAATTGTATGTCAAAACAAAAATTTACCTAGACAGATTAAGATAACTTATTT
>JAHBCN010014707.1:0-22108 GCA_019359885.1 Listronotus oregonensis
AAGCCGAAAATCCAGTTTGGAATTATTTTTTCCCGAGGCCTAATACCATCAATTTTAGTTAAAACATATGAAGGTTTCCGAAACTTTGTAATTAAACAAAGAAAAATTAAAAATAACCTTTTTTTTTAAAATAAATGTGAAAAAACTCCCAAAAAAAAAAGGGAAGAAATTATTAATTATTTTATTAATAATAATTTAATTATAAATATAATTAATTTATAAATATAAATAAAAATATTATTAAATATATTAAATAATAATAATAATATATATATATATATATATATATATATATATATATATATATATATATATATATATATATATATATATATATATATATATATATATATATATATATATATATATATATATATATATATATATATATATATATAAAATATATATAAATATATATATTGTGTGTGTGTGTGTGTGTGTGTTTGCTAACGTTTTTGACGTAAAATTCTTACCACTAAAAAGGATGTTGTTGTAGGTAATGTCTTTGACATATCCCTTGCCACCATCATTGCAAGTTAAAATGTGAAGACCGTACATTCCATTGTACAATTTTGAGTTTTGGAAAGTGATATTATTAACGATGTTTTGATTTTGGTCACTGGTCGACATTCCAGTTGCGATATCGAATCCATGACTTCCATCGCAGTTAACATTGTCAATAAGCATGTGGGCGCCATTGTTAATAGCTACGCAGTCATCTTGGTTGTAGACAACACTGTTTTTGATTGTCAGATATTGAGTCTTTGCAACGTCGAAACCGTCTGTGTTGTGTCCTTCTTTACCAGAAGCAGCCGTACCCTAAAAAATAATTTAGTGGTCTACTTTTCTATTTATTTTTTACTCTAAACTTGGGATATAAAACTAAGTCCAAGGTTTATAAAAAACCACGGTTTATTTACAATATAACTGTAATATTCTAAGATCTTAATTAGAGATAACCTTCGCCAAGCTGGATGAAAACTTTTTTTTATCAAATACAATATGTTGCGCCTAAAAAAATTATGGTCAAAGCTATAAATAATACATCTTCTGATGACATTTTTGTACTATTAGGACCAGTCTTCTTCTTCTTCTTCTCTGCGAGCCATCTAGATTTACTACCGGAGGCAGCGCAGCATCTTAGGCTTTTTGTGCCCAATTTCTCTTTTTTTTTAATACCAATCCTCCCATTAGTCTTGTTCCTTCTACAAGTCTGTGTAACCCCGAGACTGGTTGGTTAATAACCTTGGGGCTCATTTTCGGTGGCCCAAATAATTCCTGTCTTTTGGACCAGTGGTGTGGCTTCAAGAAATTTTATTCTTTTTCTAAGCATTATTTCGTAGTCTCTTTTGATCAATATAATTGATAATTTGGTACCCGCACGTTTTTTTTTTGCTTATCTTTAAACTATTTTTGTTTAAAAAAAGTTCTTTGTACCTCATTTCTGTGAAATCAGGTAGTTTAATTTTTACACCCACATGAATAACGAAATACTTGTAAATGCCCAAAATGTTATTTTAATTAGTACAACAGGCGAAACAGATAGTTATGTGGAAATACTATCACTTTGTTTTCAAACTAGTGCCATCAAGAGTAGCTCCCTTTAAAATAAATGCACACTTCTAGTAGAAGACAGGAAACCAAAAATTTCCATATGCAGCTGCAAAGCAGGTTTATCTGCCAGCATATTGCTACAGTTTTTTAATAATGTTCAAGATAATAATATAATTTTTTAAATTTCATAAAAAAAGTCAAATTACTCATTTTTAGTGAAAATAGTCATTAACGTCAATTCATTTACAATATTTCCGCAATATTATGAAACACCAAGGAAGTTTAAGGTGTATGGAGCCCAATCTATGGCCCATTCGATCAAAAAATGTCCCGCCCAGTATGAAAATAACTGTAAGGGGTTGGCCCGCCGATTTTGCGCAATAACGAAATTCCACGAAATAATTTAATGTGTTGCCTACTTACACACTGATAAATCAGTGTGTGTTAGAAAACATTATTTTTATAAGTAATTTCGATTGTTTTGCTTTGTGTGATTATATTTTGTGGTTGCAGAATTTTTTGGATTAATAAAAAACCTTCTTATTTTAGTGATTAGTGTTTATTAAATTGTAACTATAATTTTGTGTTTATTGTTTGTTACTTATAATATCGTAACAAAATGACTAGAGGTTGTATGGTTTTGTCTTGCAAATCTAAGGGTAACATACCCGGCATTTTTTACTTTAGGTAAGTATTTCTTATATTTAAATTAGGTGCTTCTTATGAGGCGTAACGTTAGGTAACCGAAATAATAATAATATATCAATTATGAATAATAGAAATTGAAAATTTCATAGGAAATAGCAGTGAGAAAAGTAAGGCAATCTTAACTACCTTTTAAATGATTTCCACAATGTTTGTGTATTAAAAAGAAATAAGGTTTACATTTAGGTACTTTTATTTCATTTAATAATTTAGTACATTCTTTTAAAGGATCAAAATTATTAGTTACTGGGCAGACCAGGCAAATTTTAATATATACAGGTCCCTCTAATTGAATGAAAGCAAGTACAATTTTATGGTAAAGTTCCTTTTTGCTTTTTCTGTATTTGTTTAAAAAGAAATTAGATTTTTGGTTTCTTAAACTTACATTATCAACTTTTTAAGCTCGACATACTGTAGACACATAATATTTAACGGATTAATGGTTACTGTTACAATGGATACCTAGGTACCAAAGGTTACTAAACATTTTTAACCACTGTTATTCTGTCTCATGAATGTTTGTTATTAGTGAAAAGTATATGCCTAAAAAACAGTTATAAAATTTTCACTTTTAATGTCAACCACAATCTTAGGATTAGATTAAGCTCATTTTCCTATCTTGCCCTTCTTTTATCACAAAATTGGTGATAAGTACATAAAACTATCATACAATGTTTGAAATTTATTTTTTAAAAATCGTGTTTTTTTTGTTTACAAAGATTTTTGGTAAAAATACAAAATCCCAAAAATATCGACCATTTAAATAGAAGGCTGTAAAGTGGCGCCATCTATTCTTTCCATATTATATCAGATGATATAAAATCCAATATTACACAATAATTTTAAATATTCTATGGTAGTATCGTTTAATAACCAACAATTTTGTGCAAAATAAAAAAAAAACGGTGAATGCTTAAATTTGACATTTGATGATGTCAACATAGATAGTAACAAAAAATTATGGAAGTCCGGCTCTGACCTTATTCATTGCGCAAACTCCGCGGGGCCAACCCCTATTCCCGCTGCCCTGCACGCCTGGACAATTTTGTTCTACAGTATTGGGCTTCCATACACCTTTAAACTTCCTTGGAAAACACAATCTCTCCAGTGTCTGCAACCATACTATAATTATAGTAGACATGTTAGGATCAAACACCGATTTCGGCCATTGGACGGAAAAAGTGGCCAAAACGCGTTCTGGTCGACAGCATATTGCCAATGTCCGAAATATCGCTTTCCGGTCGTTTAACATAGACCAGAACGCGTTCTGGACCTTTTGCAATTGCCAAAATGCATTCTGATTTTTCCAAGTCAGCCAAAACTAACCACAACTGACCAAAACTCCTGATAAGCTATTAGCGACACCCCCGCTGGCGAGCTTTTTGACAGTGTTGACACATGAAACATGCTTTATTATGCAGGAACTCGCCTAAAAAATTTCATTTTAATGTAATAATTTGGGGTCTTTTTTAATACGTCCCCGCATTTTTACATCTGAAATATAATTGGGGAAAATAAAAAGCCTCTTTGCTAACCAGAACTAACCATGACCGACTAGAACTCAGGGCTTTTGAATTTGTCTAAATTATTTGTAGAAGTTATAAACAAAATTTTAACAACGTATTAGAAAAAACCCGGGAATATATAATTACACTTTTAAAAAAATTTATAACTTCTACCATATCAAAAATTATAAAAATTTTGTTTATAACTTCTATGTGGGGATAATTTAGACAAATTCAAAAGCCCTAAGTTCTAGTCGGTCGTGGTTAGTTCTGGTTAGCAAAGCGACTTTTTATTTTCCCCAATTATTTATCAGACGTAAAAATGCGGAGACGTATTAAAAACGACCCATGATTTGCTTTTTTATATTAAATGCATTATTTAGAAAAAGCCTACTTTTCAAATTACGCTCCGAGTCCCTGCTTAATAAAGCATAGGCGTTTTCTGGCGATGAAACTGTTTTAAAAAGTTTTAAATATTCATTTTCTGGCGTTGCAATAGTGACGTCACATCAAAACTGGTTCAAATTGTTTTGAAACCTAATCGATTCTAGTTTCAAAACCGGCGCATGCGTAAAGTGCGGTTATTGGATAAAATGGTAAACAAAATTCCTGTCAGTGTTAAACCAGTCGATTTCTTGCGACCTTAAGTGATGATGTCACATATAAAATTGGTTCAAACCAGGTTTTAAATTTTTTGCATCGCCAGAAAACGCCTCATGTTTCATGTGTCAACACTGTCAAGAGGCTCGCCAGCGGGGGTGTCGCTAGACGCGAGTATCAGCGATAGGTATGGTTTACAAGCTGAAACACGCACAAAATCTGTTTTTGGACGGCTTGCTTGTATACTAGACGCATTCTGGCAATTGCCAAAGATCCAGAACGCGTTCTGGTCTACGTTAAACGGCCGAAAAGCGATATTTCGGATATTGACAATATGCTAGAACGCGTTTTGGCCACTTTTTCCGTCCATTGGGTGAAATTTAATCAACACGGGCGTTTAGTTTTTTTCCGCCCAGAGGACGTCTAGACTTTTGGAATCGCTAATACCACCAGGTTTGAAATAAAATTACAATACCCACTTACCTGTTTTTACCTGGTAACGTGGCAACCTAATATTTATGACGAGACAATATTAGGCCATCCCACGTTTCTATATTCTTTAGTCTTTATACTTTTAAATGGTATTTATTTTCTTTTTAGTTAAAAGATGTGTGTAAAAAAAATTAAAAAATTAAATTAATTTAAAATTATTATATCTGATGAAAAATAATTTTCATCCTATATCGGTTGACAGATGGGTAAAGTTTGTCTCTAATTCGGATCCCATACTGTAATAACAGTATACATTAATCAGTACTATTGTTTCCCCGTTATGAATATCTGTCAAAACTGACAGAATCGAAGCGTCGTTTAAAAGACAGATGCTTATCTGGCTCATAGCAATCTCGCGAATTAGCATGCTATACTCACATAACAAATTTGTATGGTGAAAGTGTTAGACAATGTTATGATTTCAATAACACGGAAATCTGGGACTTTCATTGTCTTTATTTGTTTATCGATTAGCGATCGTGTTAGCGCAAAAAAATTTACATCTCTTTCTGTAACCAATTTAAATTATAAGTTTAAGTACAATGTGTACATTTCTCAGCTACTAAAGCTACTCTTCATAATACTCTGTGTTAATTTTAATTGACATATTCCACATAAAGTTCAAATGTAAAGTAAAGTGTAATGAAAGTAAACTAAAGAACTGTACCAGGGCAGTATTTAGCTGAAGTAGTCATTTAAAAAGTGATGGTGAATGGTATATCAAAGGCATAGCCGGACAGGCAAGGTAACATTTTAACTTTTAATAAAATAATAAAGGATTTGTACCGGATGTCATAGGAGTGACAAGTGATACGGGGTGTCCCAAAAAACGGTACATAATTTGAAAATTTGACTTCAAAAATTTTAACTTTTCTAGTGCTATAAAATCATTTCTAATTGGTTTTGGTAAAATATAAACAATTTTTTTGCTAATATAGAGTAATCTTTGTGTCCCGTTCAAGGGCAAAATTTGTAACTGTTCTTTATACCTAATAAGTAATTTATAAATTTGTGAACATTCGGAATGCTATTTTTAGAGTAAATTAATTTTAAAAATTTGTTAAGGGGAAGGTATTCTTATTAAGATTATATATTTGTAAATATGAATTTAAGTGTTGATTCACTCCAGTGGCGTATCACACTATCTTTGTAGAGTAAAATTTTGGTTTTTTTTTTGTTTAAATAAAAAGGTACAGTAACCCTATTCATTGTGTCTTAATAAGCAATAGTCATTTTACAGGGCGTCCAAACCCTAATTTGACCTGTTGTTTTTCAGTTCATATTTAGTCGACAGCAGAGTCTGTCGGCAGCTACTTATAGTGCGGAGGCGTACCGATTAACGTTTCCCCAATAACTTTCTTTGTGCCCTTTGAAAATAAATTAATCTTTGTGAAAGTCGTGGATAATTTGGCGAAAAAAATAATTTAACTAAATACTTACTGGAGCACCATCTCTATTGTCAATCAAGAAGTTCTCGACGACGATGTTGTTGGATCCATCAATGGCCACACATCTTTCGGGGCAGTTCTTAATGCTCAGTCCGTTAAAGACGGAACCACCGGTACCCTTCAGGTATAAGAAAGTTGGTTTAGCTGAACCGGCACCACCTTTTCCGTCCCAGTATTGTTCACCATGTCCATGAAACATGTGTGCTAAGAAAATTTAATATGAAAAACGGTTCATTGGTCTTGATAGTATGAAAATATGCACCAACTGAAATTACTCTGGTAAGAGAACTATAAAATTCAACGCAATAAGTTTTTTAGTTTTATGAATTTTCTTATTTATGCAAAAATATCAGGCATCCCCCGAATTTGCCTACATTATGTATCTCTTTTCTTAAGTTTAAACAGGTATAAGTAAATAAGTTGGCTTTTCTCCAAAATAAAGATATTGCTTATATTATTTTTAAAAATTAATTTTTTTGTTATATTAAAAAGAGCTAATCTGCTCTTGCAAAAATAGTAACAAAAAACATGGAAATATATTTGTATTTTTGCTGACATTTATTGTAACCATTTTCTATATCCTAATTTAAATCGCAAGTTTTAAAACAAGTCCTAATTAAATTAATTATGTAGTTAATAAAAATAAATACGAAATCCTTTTTCTTAATACCAGTCAAACAAAATGATGTACTTTCCAAAACAACTCAATAAATAAGGTAACCCATTAATAAAATGTTAAAAATTCGTATTCCCTTTCCTTTTATTTTTAATGGGTCCTCTAAAATTCTACGAAAAAAAAGAAGATGGTTTTTTCATATTTTTTATGAAATATGAGGAAAGACGCAGACATGTACCTGTTCATTCCTTATTGGATAATCCTGTACCTTAAGCAGGAAATTTCGTATCTTTGAAACAGCCTGTAGGAAAATAATATGTTACTTCTTGGAAGTGTAAAAAATACGATATTGCAAATTTAGATACAGACTCTTACCTTTTTAATAAAATATTTACGTCTCTGTATATCCATTTAATTCATAAGAATATAAAACATTGTTAACCTGTGTCTACCGTTTTTTTATTAAAGCTGATTTTTGGCTCAACTATTAAGTGAAAATAAACAACAATTAATAGGTATCCAACATTAATTGTTTCTCAACCAAAGCTTACTAGAAGAAAAAACAATCCAAAAATTTATTAGTTTATATATCTAGCTATTTTACAAACTGTAAGTTAAATCATACCAAAAACACTTATGTAAAATAAGGGCCAAGTTCCTATTCAAAAATCTCGACCTCTGTATTTTTTTTTATCTTGGGACAGTCCACAAAGGCTGATGCCTAAGTACTAACGTACCGTGGGTGTCTTAAGTGTGGTGAGAGGGAGTTTGTTCACATGGGACTTAAATATTTGTAGATTGGGAGGAGAAGGAAAAACTTGTGCGGGCAGCAGGTTTCATAGTCTTGACACTCTAGGGATGAAGGAATGAAGAAAGCGGGAAGTTCGGGGCCTTCCTAACTGAACTGTAAAAGGGTGCATAAAAGTTGCACTACGTGTTGCTCTGTTGGAAGCTGTCAGAGAAGGAATTATACTGGCCAACTCCTCAGAGCATAAGCCGTGAAAATACCTATAGAAGAGCGACAGATCCCCTACAGCTCGACGGTGGGCAAGAAGGGGAAGCCTTTCTGTGAGCGTGGGATCATTAATAAGACGAACGGCTCTTCTTTGAATGGAGTCCAGAATGCTAAGTGTTGTAGGGGACGCCATTCCCCAGACATGAGAACAATATTCTAAAGAGGCTCTGAATTAAGATACATACAGAGTATACAGAATGGAAGAAGAGAAATACTTTCTGGCTCGAAAGAGGAATCCAAGCTTTTTTGATGCTGCCGAGGCTATAGATGTAATGTGTTTGTGCCAGCTGAGGTTATTCTCAAAAGTAACGCCGGCAAGATTAAACGACTCTTTGTTCTGCAGAACTTGGCTGCTCATATATAACGGATGAACATTGGGAGACATTTTCGCGACAGCGAACATGACTGTGTCTTCGAGGCATTAAACTGAACAAGATTTTTGGCGCCCCAATCCAAGATAAGTTTAAGGTCTATTGGGGGAGATATCTGCATTGACCTGCGCTTGTTTTTTAAATCAGAATTACATGGTGGCTTAAGAAATTGAATACTAGAGTAGAAGATACTATCGTCAGCAAAACTATGAATGGGATTGATTGTGGAAGAGAGAAGATCGTTAATGTGTAGAAGAAACAGCGTAGGTACCAGAACTGAGCCCTAGGGCACCCCAGCATTAATTTGGTAGAAGCTGGAAGAATGGCCATCTACAGTAACTGATATACGTCGATTAGAAAGGAAACTAAAGAGCAAAGAGCAAAGTTTAGGTGGAAGACCGTAAGAAGGAAGTTTGTTAAGAAGCCCATCATCGAAAGTCTTAGATATGTCAAGAGCAACGATCTGGGATTCACCAAGAAACTCAAGGGACTTGTTTTAGTTGCGATTCACAAAAGATCAGCTGTTGATCTTTTGTGAATGTTGTGTTTTTCCAGATTTGTGAATTAATGAATATGTATGATGAATATAATATATTTTTGCATTTATGTTAATGTTTCTACATTTTCCTGTGTTCGCAATGGAAAAATTGATATTTACAAATGGCTTGATTACGGGAAAATTATGAGGCATACAAAGAAATCTTAAGAGGCAAATTTTGGTGTTAACAAAAAATCAATTTTGACGAAGTGAAAAAAAAACAGTGATGTGCTTTTTTTAACCCTCCGGTATTATCCGTACGGACGCCACTGAGGTAACTTTGAAGTCATTTTTTTAACTGTTACTAGCGCACAATCAAATTAAGCCCTGGCTTAAATTTTGTTTTATTATCTTTTAGCGTTTAAAAGTTATTACACTAAAACGATTTTTTCTGACAGGCTGTAACTTAGAAACAAATATTCGTAAAGCAAAACCATATAAAAATAAAATCCACTACTAAAGAATCCACTGTTAAATTATTTTTTTCAACATTTATGTTACACCCTGTATAAGATAATAATGAAACTAAACCTACAATATTAAAAATCTTGTTTAGATCTGAAAATACATTTTAAAAATTTATGGCCGTGAAGACATTATTAAAAAAAGCAAAACTTACTGTTAGTTCCCTCTACGGTAACTCCTGCTCCTATAATTTCCATAAGATAACCATTAAAATTGTGTTTTTCGAACTGCACTTCCCCTGTAAAAGTCAATTTGGTGCCTTGTTGTAAATTCATAATCAGCGGTTGATTACCCGCTGGTACAGTGACAGAACCAAATGTGATTGTGGTACATGAGGCTACAACACTGGCTACATCGTTTACACTGGTAATGGTACAGGCTCCAAGTGCCGGTTCATGTGTATGATTCAAACGTGCGTACCCTGGTGCTGATGCTGGTGCTGGAAGAGCTGAAGCTCCCAACACTGACAAAAGAACGGCAAGAGATACGGTTAGAATAGACATTTTGCCCAAATGAAACAACTTGAATAAGTTGATGATTAATATGTTGAGTTTTTACTATTTATACCCAGATCGTATTTTAAAAATTTGATAAATCACTTATTATTATTTAAATATTTGTAGTGTCATATATTTATCTGTAAAATCGTTCAAGTATCATTAGAGCAGAGGTTTCCAAACTTATTTCGTCTAACGCCCACTTTGAAACTTAGTTATGTTTTAGCGCCCCCCATTTTTTTTTCACCTTAAAAATCTCAATAACATATTAGTCTCGCCTGGACTTTAATTAAAGCTATATTCTAAACGACACTTTTCTTACCCGAGAAGGCACTAATAATGCAACTTTCAATATTAAAGTATAAGTATATAATATAAGTATCTTTTATTTAAAATTAACAATAATCAACATTGGCAATAATAATTCAACTTTACAATATTAAGACAATCGGGGTAGTGGGCGGAGTGGTGGGAGGGCGAGCGAGTGCGATGCGTGCATGCGGCTAAACGTCACGTCTAGAGGTAGAAAGTTCGAATCTTTTACTGAGTCGATTTATTTGATTCATTCACTTAAAAAGATTCGTTCGCAACCGATTCACTTTATTATGATGCCGGTCGGACTCGGTCGGTTTTGAATTCCATAAAAAATTTAATAGTGATTTTAAATAAAGAAATGATTTACATTTATTTCATTTTAGTATAATATAATTAATTATTTTAAAAAGTATATTTGAAATAAAACTTTTAAGAACTGAATTAATTTAATGTGCCTTTGAGAGAACTTGGAAATCACAAAATAATTTAACATACCATTCCAAAGAACAAATTTAGGACGCAACACCCCATTAATTAGAATGCAATGCACGATTTTTTGTAAATATAATTACATAATATGTATTATTTTTTTAGATATTTTAGGTACTGCACTATACTTTTGTAAATTTTCATAAACCCAATACCATAATATAAAAAGTGGATGCTGTTTGGAACACAGTTCTGTAGTATCCTAAAATTGTAAATAAATAAATAAATAAAATACCGAATTACCGAATCTTCGAGTTCGAGCCCGATTCTGACTTAGTGACCTTAAAAACGAAACGAATCATTCAAACTAGGTTCGTTTTTTATCGCAGAGCGATCGAGCAAGTGGCTCAAAAAATATTCAAATCCATTGAAAACAGGGAATTAATTTATTCAAATCAGTGCACTAATTTAGTCACGCCAAATACACAGCCGGTCGCGAGCCGCGGCTGTGTATTTGGGCACCTGCACTCCGCAAACACGGACCGACGAATTGCACAAATAAATCGTACAATATTTGTTCGAGCCAAACTTGAATCTCGTATAATTAAACCTTCTAATTTTAATTTTCATTTTTCTTTATTTTTACTAGATTAGGTACATAAAAAAATTCCGCGTTCGGCAAGTGCTCAGCTTGGCCGCAACCCGCAACAATATATACCTATTTTTGTACGTGTCTTCGGAGGTGGGAACCTCACCTGCGACACTTGAAGGCACGAATATCTTTCAGTGTTTAATACCTATTACAAAATATCTTAAGATATAAATAGCGTTGTGAACGCATTAAAAATATTAAATATTTAATATATTTTTAGTTTATATTTATACAATAAAGAAGGACAAAAATATGAACTAATAAATGGATGTTGTGTAGTAGAAGGATTTTAATTTTAGTAAATTTTAAAATATGAAGTAGCTAAAGTTACAAATCATTCATCGCCCCCTTAAATCACATCAGCGCCCCCCAATTTTTTCTGGGTCCCTTACCGCCCCCCTCTAGGCCTCCAGCGCCCACAGGGGGGCGTTATCGCCCACTTTGAGAAAGACTGCATTAGAGTTTATCACTTTTATTTTTTTTTACATTTTTGCGAATTAACGTCATCATTTTTTTAAGTACTAATGCATAATTACTTATTTTACTGTAAATATTAAGTATGTAAGGACTGTTTTTCTAAATTATTATAGTTATTAAGGTATCAAGGGTATTATCCTTAATACCCGTGGTGCCTTCAACGTTTAATGTCCGACTAAATATTCTTTATATGAAAAAAATTTGAATGAATTTTGAATGTATTAGTTTAAACCAAATGAAGTACTAGCATTTACCTGAAAAAATTGTCGAAACGTAATTGTGGTAACCATGGTTGTAAGTTATTTGTCAATAAGACAGCACATAAAAAATAAATTTTGCGATTGAGGCATAAAAATGTCCGAAGTAGTGGAAAATACCTGTCTTCCCCAAGATATTTTAGTGAAAGCTGCTAAAGCTGAGCATGCGCTTGTGCCAGAAAAAACTAGGCGGATTTACGAGAAAGAATATTTCCATTTTGAGGCCTGGCTGACAGAACACTGCGTGGACCGTGTGGACGAAACCGTTTTGATGGCTTATTTTCAAGATTTGTCATAGTCATATTCTCCAAATTCCCTTTGGACAAAGTTTTCAATGTTACGTAAAGAATTAATAGTTCATAAGAAGATAAGAAGTAATGAAAAGTTGATTTCTCTGCAACAGTTCCTAAAGCAACTTGGGAGAAATTATCACCTAAAAAGTTCGGAGCTTGTACTTCTACAAGCTCCGAATACACCTATACGAGCTTGTGAAAATGAAGTTTTCCGATGTGCGTGATATGGGTCAGCATATATTTATTTACATTCCACAAAGTAAAAATGGGCAAGCAAGGAACTTTTTGGTTATTGATGACAGTGAAATTTGCGCAACAAAGTTAATTCGGGACTATGTGTCTTTGCGACCTAAAAGTGCACCTATTGATAGGTTTTTTTTTGTGCCATCGTTATGAACAATGTACTGTGCAGCCTATAGATAAAAATACATTTGGAAATATACCCTTTAAGCTTTCTACATATTTGGGTTTACCTGATGCTAAGGCGTACACAGGTCATTGTTTAAGACGTACAGCGGCAACAATTCATTCTGATGCGGGAGGTAGTTCCGAGAGCTTAATGAGGTTAGGATGCTGGAAGAGTTCTTCGGTAGCACGAGGGTACGTGGATGATAGTGAAAGCTCCAAATTGGCTAATGCTTCCCTTGTAGTTGGGAAAAGTATTACTTCAAGTAACACAGCAACTGCGGTGGGGTATGGAAATGTGGAATTTTTCGGTCAGTTTGAAAATTGTACGTTTTACTTTAAAAAATAATTTTTATTATGATAAGTATATTTTGTAAGTATGTTTGTATTTTCGTAATAAATGCTTAAATGAAGATAATTCATTGTTTATTGATTGGTAAATTTGTAGGCGTTATTTTTTTTAATAACGCCCTAGGGGAATATTTCGTATTTAACTGATTTTGACATAATATTATTATTTGTCAAATAATATACCAGTCAGACATTAAATAGCTGAATGTTTTTAATTAGTGATTTTTCGTTGATCCACTAAAGCTGATCGACTAGAATCGAAGGGTAAAAATGTGCCTTTAAGGCGCATTTTCTCGGTTAAAATTTCGTTGATCAACTTGGGTGGATTAGCGAAAATCGAATGAAATTAACTGTAAAAACATAACTTATTATTCTAATCTTTCAAGTTTTGTTAAATTAAATTTGTTTACTAGTTTCAAATGGTGACATCTAGATTATGTTTTTTTTTCCTTACATGAAAAGATTTATTTGGTGATTAATGCGTCAAAATTATAATAATATCATTAACAAAACACGAGCGGTCAACTAGAAGTTTTAATTTCTGTTGTAACAATAGATCAGGCCTAAACTTTAAACCTTTTTAGTGAGTCTGCTGATTTTATGGATATTTATTTAAAATAAAAACTTTTTTGATTAATATTCAATATTTTTAAAACTACTACTTCATATCAACATAAGTTACACGGAATCATCTGCTTTCAAAAAATATATTTTCAAATCGTCTGACGCGTTACGAGATTATGCGTGAAAATCCCTAATAAGCTCAGTTAAAAAATTACCCTTTAACTTTGTCTACTTTGTTTAAACTACTTTTTGCAAAGATTTATTTGTTCTAAGTCGCAAGTAGTTAAACAAGGAAACTCACTAGTTATCAAACTTCGTACACCGTATGTCATATTACATTTGTTCCACCTATCCTATTATAAATCAGCATGACAATATAGACCAAGACTTTTCTGTAAAAACAACAAGATTTGTTAGATGTACTAGACGGCACCCCAACATCGTCGTTGTGGTTGGGCCCAGTAGGATCTTTTGGAACATGCGCTAGAGTTGCTGGTTATCGGCAACTCTTGTTGCCACCGTATGGAACGGGATCCGAAGCTAAGATGAACACAAGGCTTAACTTAAGGTGTTAGCCTACCGTGCTGATGAGTGAATGACATCCTGTGCCTTAAACAGGTGTCCCCAACGGTGCCTCTGAGATACAAGGCGACCTCTCAAAGTATCTAGCCTTACTGCGGTAATGCGGGGCTCTGCCGTGGTGGACTATTACTTCCCTAGCTCCAAGCAGAAAGCGGACAGAACCGCTTCTATAGATAACACGCAAATGACTAGACTGCAACGTTACCAGAATAAGGTCCTAAGATACGAAAGAATAGACGCACTACACGACATGGCGGTTATAGAAAGAATAGATGAATACATATACAACATTGCTTGTAAATTCTACCAAAAACAAGCACCATCATCCATTCTTACTAGACATTTAACTAACCTAAGACAACATAACCAGACGAAACACAAACCATTATACTGGAGACTGCCTTTTATTATGGAGATGAGGACTAGTCTAATATTGTACAAATAACTTAAACCAACCACGTGAGAATGATTAATGTATATAAAGTATAAATCAATATGTATAAATGAGAATGAATGATAGAATGCAAGCACCATGAAAATCGAGTAGGTTTTTGCGATTGCCTTTTCCTACAAAAATTACTTATTACAAAATTATTACAACTCGTTGAAACAATCAATCTTCAAACTTTCTTAAGTAACAGCAAACTGCTTAGTCGTTTGTAAGGTCACCCCGGGAAACGACATTACCATGAAAACAAAAATCGTTACATCTACCTCAGAAGAGCGGCCACCAGCTCTGGCCCACCTGGCTGACTTGTCTTCAGGATCCTGAATAAGGAAAACTGTAGAAATAACCTTATATAATGTATATGTAATGACATGTAAATTACCAATAATTAATATACCACTTGTTTGAGTTGAGTTGAGTTGAGCTTCTATAGGAAAAAAGTGACAAAGGTGCGCTGACCGAAACGGATAAATCTGTTTCGAGAGGTGCCACTCAAGGCCACAAGCAGACAAAGGTGCGCCGACCGAAACGGGTGAATCCGTTTCGTAAGGTGCCCCTGAAGTCACCGGCGCCTGTTTCACGGCCATCCCGAACAAACAGGTGCTTAGGAAGGGTTCCCTAAATCCAAACAGAAGGCGGACAGAACCGCTTTTATAGGAAAAAGGGTTCCCTGGCTTGAAACAAAAAGCGGATAGGACCGTTTTCATAGGATAAGGCCGGAGACGCGGCCACAGAAAGAACATCTGGTTCCTGTAACAAGGACCTGGTAGCTACCCACGTCACTAGACCGGGAGAGGAGGGCATGATGGATCTAATTGTCTGCTCGTCATACTCTCCAGGAGACAGGGACACCAGAACACATCAGAACACATTGTGCTCGTGTCCGGTAGCGACACGAGTAAGAGAGATGGAACTCTCTCCCAATCTGGTATCGGATTTATAAAAGTCCGATCCTATTGGGAGAAATATAAAAGGTGTGAGCCACAATAGACCGAGCGGTCGCAGTGGAGGGCGTAAAAAGTCCACTCACTTTAAACCTACCTACCTACCTACTAGATGGCACGCATGTTTTATTAAAAATATTTTTTTCCTCCATATTTGACCAGATAAAACGTCATACTATGACAAAATATTGTGCCAAATTTCGTTGAAATCGGTTAAATGGTTTTTTCAAAATAATTTTGTATTTTAATTTTGTTTAAAAAGCTTAACAATTTTTCAAAGTGTGTAAAGTCCAAAATATTGGACCTAAACATTTGTTTTTTTTTTTAACTTAAAATCAAATTATTTAGTCAGTAATCCTTTAAACAATTTTTGATTGTGAAATCATCCTGTTAGTAAAATATGAATAATATGTTCATATAAACCATGTGCAAGATGTTTGATATTTATTATTGTCTATAGATTCGCCGTAAATGCCGGTCAACTTGAACAGCCTGTATCTTGGCAACCAATAGACTGCTGGGCAATTTCGATATAACAAAAAAAAGCGCCTTTGTGAGTACTTTTAAACAGTATTTCCGTTAAATTTTTTATCGAAAAAAAGGATAGTAAAGTATTTTAATCAAGACGAGACTGGACAACAGTGTTTCAAATAATGACTGCATCCACCAAATTCCCTGAGAATGTGGTGAGGTATACATCGGGGAAATAAAAAGATTACTCGAAATTAGAGTTAAAGAACACAAAAAACATGCGAAACGAGGTGAAACGTCGAAATCAGGGATTGGCGAACATGCATGGTCTAAACAACACCGCATACAATGGTCGGAAGCAAAAATTATTCATAAAGAAAGCCACTTAAAGAAAAGAAAATTTAAATAAGTCGTAATAATTTTAAAAAACCACAATGTATTTAGCAAACCAAGTGCTGACATCCCGAATATCTGGCAGCCGTTGCTGAACCGTGAAAAAATCGGTCAGTCGTGGCTTTTAAGAATAGTTTTAAGTTAATACTTGAAAACAGTTGGAGACAGATCACTAACCAAAACCTTGCGTATCAATTAACAAATGTAGACAATGAAAGTTAAAGATTTTAGTATTATTGAAGACCTATTTAATTAAAACTACATAACTTTTAGTACAAATTTTTAAATGAGGTGACAAAAAGGAAGCAGAAAGATTGGTATGTCTTGAAGCCTCGGAACAAGCTAAGCTGATACGGAATATTAAAACACTTTGGCTTTTCGTATCAGCTGTTTATTGTTTTCATTTGTTTTTTTAACAAATCAAATAATGGACTTTATAGCTATTTCTCTGAAATTTGTTAATCTTTATCTTTTTATTTTTTAAATATTAACGGTGTTTTTAACCTTCCTTCATTTATAATAATAAAAATTTAATTGACATTTAACGTTCGGCCAATTTATCATAAAGTTCCTTGTAAAAATTTGAAGCAAAACGATCGTGAAAAAGTATGGAGTTTTTATTTTTGCTCCAAATAAAATAAAATAACGTTTTTACGCAAACGTAGCAGGAAATTTAATTTTGAAATTTAGACTTTGATGATGTTCGGCAGCTTAATTTGGCTTGGATTACTTTACGAGTAGAAGTTATATATCTTTGTTGTTTGGAGTCTGTTTGTTAACATATATTTATTAATATTGAAACCTAAATAAAATAGCCGAAGGCATAAGGGACCGTAAAATATTTTATAATAATTTTAAAAGGGTGTGATTTAATCAGTCACCAAATAATTCACTTTTTAGTAATTATGTGGGATTTGACTTATAGAAATACAATAAAATGAACTAACAGTTGGTTTAGCCTCTAGTCAATGCAAATTGCAAATATTTTTGTGTGCGGATCTTTTCTGATTGGTCGAAATCAATATTATTTTAAAAATTGACCAATCGAAAAAGATCCGCATACAAAAATATTCGCATTTATAAGGACCAGGCTTATTGCCGATAAATAATTGAAAAACGGTCGACGACGTTAAATTTCCGTATTCGAATGTTTCAAGAATTGGGCACCTTAGGCAGTGTTGCCAGCTTTGGGACTGGGGAGAAATCGAATGAAGTTATGGGCCTGTCAGAATGTTTCCTTGTTTTTATTTGTGTGTAGTGTGTTGAAAAATGAAAGTTAATTATTAGTTATAGTGGAAACTACAAAGTGTGCATATTTTAAGAATGAGGTGCATACTGTGCATATTCCGCGAAAATGTGCATCAATATGCACAATTGTGCATTTTGTAACATCCCTGGTCCCGATCCGCCGACTGAAACCAAGGGTAATAAACCTAACAAGGGTCCGATCCCATTTAAGCCCATAAACCAATTTAAATGTCAATTCGGTATTTGTGACGTAATCTGTTTGCCTTTTTGTTTTGTTTACAAGTAATATAAAGTCTTAAATTTTTAAAATATTATACGTTACAGTTCTAATAGAGTACATATCCAAAATATTTTTAAAAAAGTTGAATATTTAACAAAAGTTAATAAAATAAATCTACCTTCTGGGCAAAATGGGCAAACGGTGACGTCCAAACATAACCTATATCTGCGGACAAATAGTAAAAATCGAGCACTCCTTGTTAAGTTTACTACCCTTGGACTGAAACCGTCTTGGCGTCTTTCGTCTCTACTGTTACCGTCTTCGCGTCTTTTCCACTGACTTCACACACACACAAAAAACCCGGTATTAAGGGGGGGGTTGCGAGGGTGACCAACGGTCCCCCCTGCCCCCATCTTTTTTGTCGTACGTTAGTAAACTGAACTGCGTCCTACAATTATGTTAATTGGTATAGTTTATTTCAGCTTAGATTGGAATTTAAAGCCGTTATAATTAATCATGGCGGACTATGATGTGTCATTATCTAGTTACTAGATATTTTCTTTGTTCAGGGTCGGATTAAGGTTTAGTTGATTAAAATATCTTGTCACGTCCCATTTTTTTATTACATAAAACGACATTATGTTGTTCTTTGCTTAAAAAAAAATGGTGTTACACCAATTATTATGAATAAAATTGTTTTGACTCTGCGGCTAAAGTATAGCTTTTCCGCCTTCTTATAGTCTTAAGTTATTTTTAGGCCAATATTGGAGTAGCCTAAACCCCAAAAAACAGATTAAAGGCCCAACCCCAAGCAACTAGGGTTGCCACCTTTAAAGTAAGGACATTGTTTTGACTCTGCGGCTAAAGTATAGCTTTCCGCCTTCTTATAGTCTTAAGTTATTTTTAGGCCAATATTGGAGTAGCCTAAACCCAGAAACAGATTTATGGCCCAACCTAAGCAACTAGGGTTGCCACCTGTAAATAAGGACTTTAAAAAAAAAGTGTGTCTGGGTAGGTGGGGGTAGGAAAGACAGGTTAGATGTAAAATTAAATACAAATTTGTGACTAAGTATAAATTTTTTTTTATCAAAGACAAAGACAAAAAGTTTATTAATGTTAGACACAGGTTTGAGTACAATTTGCAAATATAATAAATAATAACAAGGGAAACATAGGTTTTTTTGGCTGGACCGAGTTCTTCATTTTGCATATAGTTTTTAAGAAATTGTCTTCTTAATGAAGATACATGTGGTTTTTTCATCAATGCTCGGCGATTATTATCCGGTCTATAAGAAAAGCTCATACTTTTCAATAGTCTATAAAGACTTGTTTGACTGCCATCATATAGCTGCTTGTCACGAAGACGATTGTGTAGCGTTGGTAATGTCACATGTAATTCTACAAAACAACACATAATTATATCATTAACTTAATGCAATAAAAATATAACACAACACTAAAGTGTACGGAAACATAAAGAAAACAAATTTTACATTTTTGTAGATTTCTAAAATTTTGGTATTAGCTGGAAGAATAGACCAAAGAGAACTTGGTCCATTTCCTTTACATGAATGTCTGAATGTTTTTCTTGGGACAACTATCTTTTTCTGTTCAGAGGTGATACAAACATAAAAGCAATATTTAAACCTAAGGTGGTATTGTGTGAAGCTAAACAACAAAGTTCAGTGTAGAAAACCCTCAAGCACTAAATGTTGAAATTAGAGATGAATTTGCTCCAATAAATTTTAAATTGGTTGTGGAAGTATATTTATTTTTACCCCTTTGTAGGATAAAAAATCTAAATGCATAAAAAGTGATTTATGGCAAACTTAAATAAATACTACAAACGTGGTAAATAAAATATAGCGAAGGTACTCACAAGCCCCTTAAAAAAATTTCCTTCAATTAGTTGTTTACTTGTATTACATTAAACCCCAGTTAAAAAGTGTTTATTTAATTAAGAAAAAATCTAATTAACTTTTTAAAAATTTTAAAAAATTTTATTGTGCTTTTAAAGTAAAAATGATTATTTTTGCAGAAAAATATCATATATTTCGTTTCGTATCTGTAAACGATCATTTCAAATTTTATAATTTTTTTTAAAATATTAAAATTTTTTATATTTTTATATTTAAAAAAAATTTAAAATTTAATTTTAATAAAATTATTATTATATGTATTATATATATATATATATATATATATATATATATATATATATATATATATATATATATATATATATATATATATATATATATATATATATATATATATATATATATATATATATATATATATATAATTAATTATATTAAAAATTAAATATATAAATTATTTAAAAAATAAAAAAATTATATATATATATATATATATATATATATATATATATATATATATATATATATATATATATATATATATATATATATATATATATATATTTTTATATAAAAATATATATATATAAATTTAAATTTAAATTTTTTTATAAATAAATATATATATATATATATATATATATATATATATATATATATATATATATATTTTAAAATATTTATATTATATAAAATAAAAATAATATAAAATATATTAATAATAAAATAATAATAAAAATAAATATAATAATTTTTTTTTTAAAAAAAATTTTAAAAATATATAAATAATAAATTTATATAATTTTTAATAATAAAAATAAAAAATTTTAATAAAAATATTAAATAAAATTTATTAATTTAAATAATAAATTTTAAAATTTTATAAAATAAAAATTTTTTAATAATTTGATTAAATTATATTTAAAATTTAAAAAATATAAAAATAATTAAAAATTTAAAATTTTTTTTTTTTTTTTTTTTTTTTTTTTTTTTTTTTTTTTTTTTTTTTTTTTTTTTTTTTTTTTTTTTTTTTTTTTTTTTTTTTTTTTTTTTTTTTTTTTTTTTTTTTTTTTTTTTTTTTTTTTTTTTTTTTTTTTTTTTTTTTTTTTTTTTTTTTTTTTTTTTTTTTTTTTTTTTTTTTTTTTTTTTTTTTTTTTTTTTTTTTTTTTTTTTTTTTTTTTTTTACAAATTTTGGGCCAATTTGTTACCATGTTGAAGATTTATAAAAATGATTCCTAAAAAAATACCTATATTAATGATTAAACTACAAAACAGTACCTTTAATATAACACTTAAGCAGCAAATGGTTTGCTAAGTTTTTAAAAATCAATAATTATAAACATAGTGATTAACTAGCAGTACTCCCAACTTTCCCCTGTACCAATCATAAATATAAATTTAAGATGTTATTTAAAATTACCAATTTCCCGTCAACACTCCCTTTGGAAGTACAGGGGATACAGGAATCATGATCATTCACTACTGATTCCTAAAAATATAAAGAATAAAATTAAATTTCTGCATGTTGATAAATATTACTTACTTTTTCAGAAATAAATAATTTGTGTTAAATAAAATAAAGTTCAATACCATGTATAATGTTCAACACTATATATAAATAATCAAGAAACACTAAATAACACGCAAACTATCAAAAAAACGCTAAAACAGGCTAAATATTCCAAAAAAAACAAAATTAGCATCAGCTGTTAACACGTCAAATCTGAAACAAAAATAAAAATCCGAACAATCCGGCCCCGTTTAAGTGAACAGTACAAGTAAACTAACTGATGGTTTATATCGCTCTTTAACAGTTCACGTGTATTAAAAAAAAAAGGCAGATATAATCGTGTTTTGATTATTTATTTTTATTGCCGGTTGCTTTCTGGGGCTGGTAACTTTTATATTTTGAAAACCTAAAAAAACGGTTGGCATTTGTGACAGAAGTAACGGCTTTAAATTCAAATCTTAGCTGAAATAAACTATATGTTCTCTTCTTTTACTTCTTTTCTGGGAGCTGTCGTGATTCACTACCGGAGGCAGATTAGCCTCTTGGGTTTTTTGTGCCCAATCTCCCGTTATCTTTTATACCAATCCTCCCATTAGTCTTGTTCCTTTAAGAGTCTGTATAACCCCAAGAATGGTTGGAACATATTCCTGTGGGTCCTCTCGATTGCCCAAAGAATGTATTTCCTTTGTGATTCAACGCTTCACATTCGCACAGGATATGGTAGGCTGTTTCTTCTCCCCCTCGTCGCACATTCTGCAACTTGGCTCCCCTTTGTTGAACCTATTTGTTAATGTGTCCTCTTAAGCCGGGATTCAACGGCGCGTGAAGTGGGGTTTCCCCCGGCCCCAAATTGCCCCCTTCAC
>JAHBCN010014708.1:0-22138 GCA_019359885.1 Listronotus oregonensis
CATTAAATCTTGATAACTCAAATTTAGCAGCCGAAGGTTATAATGGTGTTATAAGTCAACTCAATAACGTTTCCGATGTCCAGCTTTTAATGGCCAATAAAATTTACGCTATGGAAGGGTATTCTTTAAAGCAAGCATTTAGAGATGTAACGCAGAAAAAGTTTTTATCTGAGGTGGAATCGGTTAATTTTTCTGATTCAGTTCATGCCTCAAAGAACATCAATGAATGGGTGGAAGGAAAGACCAACAAAAAAATTCGGAATCTAATTAAACCTAACGATGTTAATGCGTCTACTAGATTGGTGCTGGTAAATGCTATCTACTTTAAAGGAAACTGGGCAATTAAGTTTAATCCCCAGAGAACCCAAAATGATAAGTTTTACCTTAATTGTAACGACTCTATTGACGTACAAATGATGAATAACAAGGGAAAATATTTTTATAAGGAAGATTATACTTTGGACGCAAAAGTTTTAGAACTACCGTACTCAAACAAAGACGTCAGTTTAATTGTTGTTCTTCCTAATGAAATAAATGGAATTGCTGAGCTCGAAAGAAAACTTGCAGATACTGATTTAACCAAACTAACTGATAATATGATTAGACCTGAAGTAATTGTAAAATTGCCTAAATTTAAGATTGAGACTACCATGGAATTGAATAGACCACTGAAGGAAGTATGTATTTTAAATTTTTTTACCAGCTTTTGCTCGCGTGGATATCGCTTTTATTTATATAAATTTTTCTGAAGCTTGATGGAACTTCACTATCACTAAATTTTTTTCGATGAGCTTTATAAGTAGTTGTAAACAATCTCTGCTATTTGCTATAGATGAACTGAACTAAGGTTTTTGTGAAGCCTCTGTAAAAAGGCTATTGCTATTTATGGCACAAAGAGTAGAGTAATTGTACAAAAGTTTTTATTTTAAACAATATACAATTTAATAATACGTAAAATATAGTGCGATACGCCAATGGGACGTATCAGCAAATCAAGTCAAATATTTACAAATATACAGACAGGTCCCTGTACTAGAAACATAGGAACACTTAGGCGAATTGACTTACATTCGCCTGACTCAAAACACAAAATAAAACTCGTAAAAGCGATGCGATAAATGTAAAATGTTTTTAAAGATTTAATTTTGAATTTAAATATTATTTGCTTCCTTGCAGAAAAAAAAGGTTTATGGTCATGATAGGGCTAATAATTTAGAAGAACTTCGAATAAAAATCGAAGAAGCTTCTCAAACTATCAGCCCTAATATGCTAACAAACGTTATACGGGGTTTTTACGATCGTTTGGGATACTGCCTTGCGCAAGGAGGAGGTTTGTTTGAATATTTATTATAATTTTATTTTAAAGTATGTTTTATGTTTATAATTATTTATTTTTTCATTGCGTACCATTTAAATTTTAGAAATGAGTTTTGGGTTTAGAGAACTTACTTTTTATTTTGCTTTGGCAGTTAATGAACTGATAAATAAAGCTGTTGGTATTTAATTCCCTATTTATAAATAACGGTATTAAGTATCAACTGTTTTCTCAACAGATTAGACCGCATAAATTTATTTTTCGTAATTTTCAAGCGCGTCTTAAACCATACAACACACCTGTCCAAAAGCATATTACAAACTGAAATCTCGTTTGGTTAATCCATGCATGCGGATATTTATCGATCGAAGCAGACAGTAGTAAATTCATCAGTTCCCTGCCTATGTTTCTACTACACTGGACCTATCTGTATACTTTACAAATATGTACAAATAACTAAGTCGTGTGACGTTGCGTATTTTGAATCTATACCCATACACAACGCTGTTTATTGTTGAGTTAGGGTATAAAATGAAAATATAAAGGCAGCGTTAAGGCTTTTAAAATATACCCGAGTACAACATTTTAATAGGGTATGGTTTTGTATAGGAAACTGCGCTTTGCAGTACTAGAATATATACCCGATTGGGGCAAGCAGATAATAGAAAAGCGGAAAGTTAAGTTCTAATAACACGTTAAGATGGACATAACTTAAACAAGAAACCACACAAAAAGGATTTATTCCAAGAAAACGTTTGAAGAAAACAACAAAAAAAGCTTTAATTTCACGAGCGTTTTGGACATTAATTTAAATGTTCTTTCATAAGTCATGCTTCCTTTTTCGACTTGTGGTGGTTCTATCTGCGATGGCCTCCCAGCTTGAATCCTAGATTTTTCTTATTCCCCTATCTTTTCGACGGCTCAGAACTATGTTTTGAACTTTAATTTTCCTTGGTATACGTTTTGACATTATCTGTTGGAAAATAAAGTGTTGTCCTTGCTCTGATGTGTTAATTTTTTAAATCATATTTGTGAATTTTGTTAGGGCTCTCAGATTGTGGATAGTAGGGTTCGCTTCAAGTAACTGTGCGAAACGATCTACTTTAGTTCTGAACTTGGCAACTACATTGTTATATTGCTGAGGAAATTCTGCATCAACCTGTTGTGTCATGCAAGATAAAGAATTGGCCTCATACTGCATTGGCTCTTGGGTACTGACGCAAGTTATGTCGGAATTATTATTTGGTGTTTCATCTAGGGTCATATTTATGTAGAAATTTTCATTTATGAAAAATCCTATTATTAACCGATAGCCGAGGGGAATTGGGAAATATAACCCCAAACTTCTGCTCGATGCTACATATGGGCTTGCAGAATTTACCACATTTTCCAGCCTCACAATCGCAATACCTGCATCTGCTCTAACAGTATAAAAATATTTGGAATTGTACCTGATTCCACACTGTACAGGGTGATCAGTTAAGGGTAGCGAGCGGCCATATCTCATAAGATATTGGTGGTATAGATTTAAGAAAAAAGAAATCATAATAAAAGTCGCCAAGAGAAATTGCTGGAAATTATTTTCGAGTTTGTCAAATGTCCGCTAGAGGGCGTTACAACCAACACCAAGTAGAAAAATGGGATTTTTATAGAAATTTGTCTAATGAAAGTGTATCGATGATATCATTTTCATATTTACTGACCATTTCCCTACATTTTTTGTCTTAAACGTTTTGTTCTATCTATCAAAATAAAGCGGTGGGGGAAGTTCAATTGTTTTTTTAGACAAACCAAGATTTCTTCCGTTTCTTTTGACCGATTTTAGCAAACTTAGGCTCATATGAAAGAGCATAAACGCTTATTTAGTTTTAAATTTTTGACTTTTGCTGGCGCCGCTAGATGGCGTTAACTGAAATGGTAGCAAATTTTTGAGTTTTTTTCAAGAAAAACAAATGTAATGGTATATTAATTTTTATATATTTTAAATGAGGATAAATTTCTCTATAATTTAATGAAAAGAATTTATTATCTACCTTTTTTTGAACCGTTGATATTGACCAAAATATAATTTTATTACATTAAAAAATGGCATGCCACTGTTTTTTATCGAAATTAAAATCAGTTTTGTAATCGCTTATTAGTTGCTAACAAAAAGAACCTCTTGACTTTTTTTCGTTAGACAAACGGTTTTGGATTGAAAAAATAAAATAGGTTTACATACTGTTTACAATGATAATTATAAGGTAAATGTATGTAAACCTATTTTATTTTTTTAATACAAAACCGTTTGTCTAAGAAAAAAAAGATCGGCTAATAACGCAAAACTGATTTTTATTTTGATAAAAAACAGTGGTTATTTTTTAATGTAATAAAATATATTTTTGGTCAATATCAACGGTTCAAAAATATTTATAAATTCTTTTTTCCGGTAAATTATAGAGAAATTATCCCCTTAAAATATATAAAAATTAATATCCATTACATTTGTTTTTTTGAAAAAACTCAAAAATTTGCTACCTTCAGTTAAGCAATCTAAGCGGCAAACAAAGTCAAAATTCAAAACCAAATAAGCGTTTTGTAGTACAAATTATGCTCTTTTATATGAGCCTAAGTTTCTAAAATCGGAAAAAACGGGAAAATCTTGGTTTGTTTAAAAAAATTGAACTTTCCCCACCACTATTAGATAGAACAAACGTTTTAAGGTAAAATGTAGGAAATGTCAGAATATGAAAATGATAAATCGATATACTTTCATTGGACAAAATTCTAAAAATCCCATTTTCCACTTGGTGTTAGTTGTAACGCCCTCTAGCGGACGTTTGACAAACTCGAAATAATTTCAACAATTTCTTGGCGGCATTTATGATTTTTTCTCAAATCTATACGACCAATATCTTATGAGATATGGCCGCTCGCTACCCTTAACTGATCACCCTGTACTCATAATCGTTTACTCTTGCAATATTTTTAACAGTTTTTCAGTCTTTACAAACATTGCATATATGGAATTCTTGGTCGTACAACGCTGGAGTATTATGTCTTTGAGAATGCGTATAGAAGCTTCTGTTATATTATTAGTGTTATTTCCCCGAGTTAGTAAGTCCAGCCTATAAGCGACGCACCATTCAACCCGCCAATTCCATAAATTCCTTAATTGATTTAAGTTGGTATTTTCATAATACACCCGTCACTTGTTAATCTGTCATATAGTTTGGTTGCTTCATCTGGATCAGTTGTGAAAAGAACATTACGGAATCAAATCATGATTGACTGTCTTTTCGTTATGTCAATTTTATGATCTGTAATACAAAGCCAACGCCAAAATGCTTGGCAAACGTGAAATGCGCATAAAAGTAATCGAGAATTCGAAAAAATTGTTCTTAAGGCATTCCGTTTTGCTGTAGAATCATCCGACATAACAATATCAGGCTCGAATTGTTTATTAACCTTGTTATTTCCTATCGCCTCTTTAAAAGCGGCAAAAACTAGCGTAAAATTCGACTCATTTTGCTCAGTATGTATAGCACAAGCTAATGGAAGACCAATAGTTTTGTGAGATGTAAAAACTAAATTAACCGCGGAACTGGTCTGATCACACGACGATGTTGTGTCTACAAATATCATATTCTCATATGCAGTACATAAAAACACCCGTTTCATTATAGAAGTAACTATAACGATGATTCTGGGATTCTGTTTCAGCAAAATCAAGTGACCCTTGGTTTTTAACTCGTTAATTTTTTCTTTTATGATTTCAGGGAGATTGCATTCCTTACGATCCCCATACTTTTTGGGACGCCATTTGTTATACAAGTAGTACACATGATTTTCGGAGGGATTTATTTGAGAATTCGATAATATCTCTAATCCATTTACACCAGTACCTTCAAAGGAGTCCAATATGTTTAATTCATTGTAATTTTTAGCTGCGCAAGGCGTCATTCCACTGTCGAAATATTTCTTGAAAATATCTTCGGTTTCCTGACTGCGTTTCAATAAACTTAAAGCCTCTGCGACATAAACACGATGAGAATGTTCAAAAACTATACTCACTATCACGTTATACCCATCCAACATCAGTTTGTCGTTCCGAATGGTGTCTTTGTTAATTTTTTAAATTACAAAGTCTATTTTAGCCGTACAATCTTGTCCACGAGTTTTACACATAACACTTTTTTTATTAAACGATGAGTGATGACATGTATATATTTTTCTGAACATAAGTTTCTTTAATAAAGGAAATGTTTTTCGAACTATCCAGCTAGTTTTCGTGAAATTAGAAAACGCTTCAACAAACTTTACGATAAAACACCCTTGTTGTTCTTGTGTTTTATTTGACTCTGCCTTCAGTCTTAATTTCACAGAAAAAATCTCCTCCGATTTAAAACCTAATTTCTCAATAAGACCACAATTTTCCATTATAAAACTCCCCAAACTACATTTGTCCACCATTTTAAAATCTTTTGCTACTAGTAGAAACACAAACTAGGTATCTGTTTATCTTTATATATGTATAATATATTTTGCACCCTATTTTGCACTAAATTAACTGTTTCTTTTTACTTTTAAAATGACCTTTATTCTACTTAAACCCTTACTAAGTATATAGATCTGAATAATATTTAATATTATTGCATCATACAGGGGCAAAAGGTACAGAGCGATTCCGCGAAATTTTAAACATAAACTTACAAGCTACTGATAATATCAGATGTTTACATTTTTATCAATAGGGCTTAAATTCACAAACTATGTGAAAGGAAAAGTTACACAATTTGCTTTAAATAAGCGCAAAAAATACACTTGACTTTAGTAAAAGAAATTATTTTTAAGAACCCGAATCGCCTTCCCGACTGCAAAGTTCATAAAGGTGCTCGCGACGCGCCGCGGCGACGCGAAATTTTAAAATGTGGCAGTCGATTGCGAGTTGTTATGGAGAGCTCATCGGACGAAGATATTTTTGTGTTTGGAGTAATTGGTGCTTTGGAAGAGGAAGAAAAGAAAAAGAAAAAGCGAGTTTGGGTCCATGAAATTAATCGAAAGAGAAAGGAGAATTTCATCACTTATTTTCAAATTTGAGAAATGATGCAAGAAAATTTTTTAAATACTTTCACCTGTCGGAAGAAAAGTTTTTTGAACTTTTTAGTTTAATATAGACGTCTATAGAACACCAAAAAAAAAAATGATTAAAAAAAGAAAATTTTTCCAATACTTTCGCATGTTAAATGAAAAGTTTTTTGATCTTCTTAGTTTAATACAAACGTCTATAGAACACCATATTGCTTTTACATACCTTGAAATCAGAACCAACTAAAGATTTTTTTATTTAGATTAATTTTTAAAAAAATATAAAAATAATAAAAAACAAATTTCACAAAAATGACAACAAATAAACAAATGCAGTGATAATAGAACAGAGCAACATGTGAGATTCTTCACGATGATACCCGAAGGAGGCCGATGAGACTCGAATCTCTCCCGACTTGTCTCGAGGTGTCGCGTCGCGTCGCTTCGCATGGCGCCGCGTCGCATCGCCTGGATGGGCGGACTTCAGTTTAATTACATGTAAAGTATCCCTGATGCATTTAATTGCGTCTCGTCGCGTCGCGCGGCCTCGCTCTAGTGGGCGAGAACCTTAAGGCGTAAAGATACGACTACTGCACAAATAAAAGTGTTTTATAACACAAGAGAAATCAGAAATTTTTAAAGTCAAAATTTGAAAGTATTTCACCGTGTTACTTGTCACTCCTGTGACACTTGGTAAAATTTAATGAAAAATTATAAAAGGTGCGCCAAAGGAACCTGACGAGTTTTAATATGTAACTACAAATGTATCTGTCAAAATATTTGTTTTCACATACAAGTAATTGAAAGTGTATTACATGCCATTTTATTTATGGAAAATAATTTCGCTCAAATGACGTCTTTCACTGCGGACACACTGTTCCAAACGGTTTGGCAAATTCCCCATTACGCGCTGTAGCATACCCATCGGAATTGCGGTTATTTTATTCCTAATGTTTTCTTTCAATTCTTCAATGGTCCTTGGTCTCGTTAAATACACCTCACTCTTAAGATAACCCCATAACCAATAATCACAAGCGTGAGGTCGGGAGACCTTGCCGGAACATCTCCATTCCGCGAAATGACTTTTCCCGGAAACATTTCTCGCAGTCGAGCGAGTGACGCTCGTGCTGTATGCGCTGTTGCGCCATCCCGTTGGAACCATACAGTATTTAAATCGATGTTCCGTCGACGAAGCTCTGGTTCCAAAAATGTGTCTAACATTTCCACATAACGCTGCGAATTGACCGTGACAGGATTTCCTACATCGTCCTCAAAAAAATAGGGGCCAATTATACCGAATCGCGACACTGCACTCCAAACATTAACCTTGGGACTATGAAGGGGTCGTTGGTGGAGTTCTCTGGGATTTTCTGAACACCAGTGGCGGAAATTCTGCTTATTTACGAAGCCTGATAATTCGAAATGCGCCTCATCAGACATAATTAAGCCACCTAAAGCGTTTTCATCAAATAGTTCCAGAAGTTGACTGCAACAATTCAAACGGTTTAAAAAGTCTTGAGCTGTCAGTTCTTCAAAAATTGCTAATTTGGATGAAAGGGATGAAAATGTAAATCCTTATGCAAAATAAGCCTTACTGTTGTTTCGGAAAGCTTTTCGCCTAGCTGAACGACGTGGACTTCGCTGAATCGCTGTTCGCACCCTCTCAATATTTGCTGGAGTCCGAACTGTTCGACGCATTCCTGGTGGCTTAGATTTCATTGCTGATGCAGATCGATGAACATTTTGAACCCATAACTTAATTGTGTTACGGCATGGAACAGAACCGTGAGGTCCAATATTGAAATACGCAAGAAATAGACGCTGTGTACTGACCACCTAGTCGTGATTTTTAAAATACACCTCGACAACAAATGCGCGATTTTTACTCGTCCATGACTACTGAAATGGCATGTACTACCGATGTCTTTCCCACTGTAACCGCTGTTCTACGTAATGTAACGGCTTTGTTCTATTCATTATAAAAACGTCAGGTTCCTTTGGCGCACCCTGTATTATCAAAAAGTTGAATTGTTACCTTGACTGCTTCTAATTAACATACTACACTATTCCAACATAAAAACTATCGGAATCACCACTCCAAACTGCAGCTTTCATTTTCACAGTTTTTTTAAGTCCCTTTCCCAACACGCTTTCTTTCTGGTTACCTCTGTACTTTACATAGAATTATGTCACGTTACAATTGGCACAGAGAAATTTTTAGAATAGCACTTAGGCTTAGGAAAATGTACACTGTTATACCAAAACTTTTCTTATATGAATTGTTTGAAGAAAGAGATGGCAAATTTCTTTCTCTAAAACACAAAGAAGGTAATATGTATATTTCCAAAGAAAAACTACTAATTTGCTATCAAACACTTGACAAATATTTTGGTACTTATTTCCAAAATAAAAGGGAATTTTACGTGTTGATTTTAAAAGAAAAACGCTTCGGTTTGTGGGTTCTTCTTCTTCTTCTTCTTCCCTGGGAGCCGTCTTGAATAACTACCGGAGGCAGCGCAGCCTCATGGGCTTTTTGTGCCTAATCTCCCATTGTATTTTATATCAATCCTCCCATTAGTCTTGTTCCTACTACAAGTCTGTATAACCCCGAGACTGGTTGGTTGATATATTTCTGTGGGCTCATTTCCGGTTGCCCAAATAATGCCTGTCTTTTGTGATTCAATGCTTTACATTCGCACAGAATATGGTAGGCTGTTTCTTCCCCCTCGTCGCACATTCTGCAGCTTCGGTCCCCATTGTATGAGCCTATCTTGTGTAGGTGTCCTCTTACGTTATCATGCTCTGTTAGCAACCCTACTGTTATGCGAAGTCTTTTCCTACTTTGCCTGAGTGGTTAGGCCTTCGTTCTTTTGGATGGGCCTCTTATGAACCTTTTTCCATGTCTTATTCTACTGAAGTTTACCCAGTATTCTTCGTGTTTGTTTCGGATCCATTCCCTGGTTTGCCCTCGTGCTGTGGTTTTGGTCACTCCAAGGGCAGGTTCTGGCCCAAAGTATGGTGTGGATGATCTCTGTCTTGCTAGCTCATCCGCTTTTTCGTTGCCTTCTATCCCCTGGTACCCACAAGAGAGTTACTCTGTTACGTTCTCCCAGGACTTCCAGTTCTTTTTGGAATTCCCATGTCAGCTTGGACGTTACCTTGGGGTTTAATAGTGCCCCTAGTGACGCTTGGCAGATCCGCTTGTTTTTATAATCCCTCCTGTTATTTTCTTTTGCACAGTGCAGTAAAGCATATATTTCCGTTTAAAATACAGAACTGTGTGTTTCTAGTGGAATGGAGAATTGTGAATTCCTCGTGTCACTGTATACGCCCGCTCCTGCTCGGTTTTGGAACCATCCGTATACCAGATGATGTCTCCAACCGTGCCGGGGAGATCGGGTTGCTGCCACTCACTTTGATCTGGAATTTTTACCTCAAAGTTTTTGTTGAATGAGTATTGGGGAATCATCTGGTATGTTCTCTCGTCCAGGATGTTTCCCCCAAAACCTAAACCCTTTTTTATTGTTGTGTCCCAAACTGCGTGACCCAGTTGGTTTCTGTTGCAGTCGGAAGTAGCTCATTCTTGCCTCTCCCATCACTATAAGGTTATGTGCTGGAAGGTCTAAGAGACACTCCATGGCTGCTGTTAGGGTTGTTTTAATTGCTCCTGTTATAGCTAAGCAAGCAAGTCCATGTAACTTGGCAAGTTCTGTAACAGCAGTTCTTTGTCGCATATCTTTTACCATACCAGTGATGAGTATGTTATCATCGGCCTTACCACCATGGTGTATAACCAATAAACCATGTTTGGTTTAAGGCCCCATGTTATCCCATGAGCGCGTCTGATTAACATAAGAGTCATTTCCGCTTTCTTTCTTATTTTCTGAAGATGTTGGTTTCAGGTAAGTTTAGAGTCTAGGATGACACCCAAATATTTTACCTCTCCCACAATCTTGATTGTTTCACCTCGTAGGATCAGGGGTCCTAAGCCCTCCAGATTTCTTCTTTTGGTGAAGGCAACTATTGGTGATTTAGAAGGGTTTATGCTTAGTCCCTCCTTTCTCGTCCATCTGGTAACTGCGTTTAGGGCCTGTTTCATTTTATCCCTAACAGTATTGTTAAATTTTCTTTGGGCCATAATGACGAGATCGTCTGCATATCCCAATGGCTGGTGCCCTTCAAGTGGAAGGACATTTAGTAGGACATCCATGACAAGGTTGCATAGCAGTGGGGACAGAACTCCCCCTTGCGGACATCCTCGCTCAAACCGAGCTACAAGAGTTTCTTCAAGAATTGAAGTATATACTGATCTGCTCTTCAGCATGCAGTCTATCCACCTGCAGTGGTTAGTGGTTAACCTCAGAAGCTGTCGTACTCTCCCGTACTGTTTTCGTCGCTTTAAATTACAAAGTCTATTTTAGCCGTATAATCTTGTCCACGAGTTTTACACATAACACTTTTTTTATTAAACGATGAGTGATGACATGTATATATTTTTCTGAACATAAGTTTCTTTAATAAAGGAAATGTTTTTCGAACTATCCAGCTAGTTTTCGTGAAATTAGAAAACGCTTCAACAAACTTTACGATAAAACACCCTTGTTGTTCTTGTGTTTTATTTGACTCTGCCTTCAGTCTTAATTTCACAGAAAAAATCTCCTCCGATTTAAAACCTAATTTCTCAATAAGACCACAATTTTCCATTATAAAACTCCCCAAACTACATTTGTCCACCATTTTAAAATCTTTTGCTACTAGTAGAAACACAAACTAGGTATCTGTTTATCTTTATATATGTATAATATATTTTGCACCCTATTTTGCACTAAATTAACTGTTTCTTTTTACTTTTAAAATGACCTTTATTCTACTTAAACCCTTACTAAGTATATAGATCTGAATAATATTTAATATTATTGCATCATACAGGGGCAAAAGGTACAGAGCGATTCCGCGAAATTTTAAACATAAACTTACAAGCTACTGATAATATCAGATGTTTACATTTTTATCAATAGGGCTTAAATTCACAAACTATGTGAAAGGAAAAGTTACAAAATTTGCTTTAAATAAGCGCAAAAAATACACTTGACTTTAGTAAAAGAAATTATTTTTAAGAACCCGAATCGCCTTCCCGACTGCAAAGTTCATAAAGGTGCTCGCGACGCGCCGCGGCGCGACGCGAAATTTTCTAAAATGTGGCAGTCGATTGCGAGTTGTTATGGAGAGCTCATCGGACGAAGATATTTTTGTGTTTGGAGTAATTGGTGCTTTGGAAGAGGAAGAAAAGAAAAAGAAAAAGCGAGTTTGGGTCCATGAAATTAATCGAAAGAGAAAGGAGAATTTCATCACTTATTTTCAAATTTGAGAAATGATGCAAGAAAATTTTTTAAATACTTTCACCTGTCGGAAAAAAAGTTTTTTGAACTTTTTAGTTTAATATAGACGTCTATAGAACACCAAAAAAAAAATGATTAAAAAAAGAAAATTTTTCCAATACTTTCGCATGTTAAAAGAAAAGTTTTTTGAACTTCTTAGTTTAATACAAACGTCTATAGAACACCATATTGCTTTTACATACCTTGAAATCAGAACCAACTAAAGATTTTTTTTATTTAGATTAATTTTTAAAAAAATTTAAAAATAATAAAAAACAAATTTCACAAAAATGACAACAAATAAACAAATGCAGTGATAATAGAACAGAGCAACATGTGAGATTCTTCACGATGATACCCGAAGGAGGCCGATGAGACTCGAATCTCTCCCGACTTGTCTCGAGGTGTCGCGTCGCGTCGCTTCGCATGGCGCCGCGTCGCATCGCCTGGATGGGCGGACTTCAGTTTAATTACATGTAAAGTATCCCTGATGCATTTAATTGCGTCGCGTCGCGCGCGTCGCTCTAGTGGGCAAGAACCTTAAGGCGTAAAGATACGACTACTGCACAAATAAAAAGTGTTTTATAACACAAGAGAAATCAGAATTTTTAAAGTCAAAATTTGAAAGTATTTCACCGTGTTACTTGTCACTCCTGTGACACTTGGTAAAATTTAATGAAAAATTATAAAAGGTGCGCCAAAGGAACCTGACGAGTTTTAATATGTAACTACAAATGTATCTTTCAAAATATTTGTTTTCACATACAAGTAATTGAAAGTGTATTACATGCCATTTTATTTATGGAAAATAATTTCGCTCAAATGACGTCTTTCACTGCGGACACACTGTTCCAAACGGTTTGGCAAATTCCCCATTACGCGCTGTAGCATACCCATCGGAATTGCGGTTATTTTATTCCTAATGTTTTCTTTCAATTCTTCAATGGTCCTTGGTCTCGTTAAATACACCTCACTCTTAAGATAACCCCATAACCAATAATCACAAGCGTGAGGTCGGGAGACCTTGCCGGAACATCTCCATTCCGCGAAATGACTTTTCCCGGAAACATTTCTCGCAGTCGAGCGAGTGACGCTCGTGCTGTATGCGCTGTTGCGCCATCCCGTTGGAACCATACAGTATTTAAATCGATGTTCCGTCGACGAAGGTCTGGTTCCAAAAATGTGTCTAACATTTCCACATAACGCTGCGAATTGACCGTGACAGGATTTCCTACATCGTCCTCAAAAAAATAGGGGCCAATTATACCGAATCGCGACACTGCACTCCAAACATTAACCTTGGGACTATGAAGGGGTCGTTGGTGGAGTTCTCTGGGATTTTCTGAACACCAGTGGCGGAAATTCTGCTTATTTACGAAGCCTGATAATTCGAAATGCGCCTCATCAGACATAATTAAGCCACCTAAAGCGTTTTCATCAAATAGTTCCAGAAGTTGACTGCAACAATTCAAACGGTTTAAAAAGTCTTGAGCTGTCAGTTCTTCAAAAATTGCTAATTTGGATGAAAGGGATGAAAATGTAAATCCTTATGCAAAATAAGCCTTACTGTTGTCTCGGAAAGCTTTTCGCCTAGCTGAACGACGTGGACTTCGCTGAATCGCTGTTCGCACCCTCTCAATATTTGCTGGAGTCGAACTGTTCGACGCATTCCTGGTGGCTTAGATTTCATTGCTGATGCAGATCGATGAACATTTTGAACCCATAACTTAATTGTGTTACGGCATGGAACAGAACCGTGAGGTCCAATATTGAAATACGCAAGAAATAGACGCTGTGTATGACCACTAGTCGTGATTTTTTAAATACACCTCGACAACAAATGCGCGATTTTTACTCGTCCATGACTACTGAAATGGCATGTACTACCGATGTCTTTCCCACTGTAACCGCTGTTCTCGTAATGTAACGGCTTTTTCTATTCATTATAAAAACGTCAGGTTCCTTTGGCGCACCCTGTATTATCAAAAAGTTGAATTGTTACCTTGACTGCTTCTAATTAACATACTACACTATTCCAACATAAAAACTATCGGAATCACCACTCCAAACTGCAGCTTTCATTTTCACATTTTTTAAGTCCCTTTCCCAACACGCTTTCTTTCTGGTTACCTCTGTCTTTACATAGAATTATGTAGTTACAATTGGCACAGAGAAATTTTTAGAATAGCACTTAGGCTTAGGAAAATGTACACTGTTATACCAAAACTTTTCTTATATGAATTGTTTGAAGAAAGAGATGGCAAATTTCTTTCTCTAAAACACAAAGAAGGTAATATGGATATTTCCAAAGAAAAACTACTAATTTGCTATCAAACACTTGACAAATATTTTGGTACTTATTTCCAAAATAAAAGGGAATTTTACGTGTTGATTTTAAAAGAAAAACAGCTTCGGTTTGTGGGTTCTTTCTTCTTCTTCTTCTTCCCTGGGACCGTCTTGAATAACTACCGGAGGCAGCGCAGCCTCATGGGCTTTTTGTGCCTAATCTCCCATTGTATTTTATATCAATCCTCCCATTAGTCTTGTTCCACTACAAGTCTGTATAACCCGAGACTGGTTGGTTGATATATTTCTGTGGGCTCATTTCCGGTTGCCCAAATAATGCCTGTCTTTTGTGATTCAATGCTTTCTTCCGAATATGGTAGGCTGTTTTTTCCCCCCCCGTCGCAATTCTCGTTGGCCCCCTTTAGAGCCTATCTTTGTGGGTTTCCCTTCGTTATCATGTCTTGAACCCTACTGTTAGAAGTTTTTTCCTACTTTGCCTGGGGTTACCTTCGTTCTTTTGGTGGGTCTTTAAACCTTTTTCCTTCATTCTAAAGACCCAGTATTTTCGTGTTTGTTTCGGATCCTTTCCCCTGGTTTGCCCTCGTGCTGTGGTTTTTTCCCCAAGGGGGTTCTAAAGATTGTGGTGATCCTTCCAGCTCATCCGCTTTTTTGTTGCCTTCATCCCTTCCCAAAAAGGGTTACTTTTACGTTCCCCCAGGATTTCCCAGTTCTTTTAAAAACCCCTGTCGCTTGGACGTTACCTTGGGGTTTAATAGTCCCCCCTGTGACGTTCAGATCCGCTTGTTTTTTTAACCCCCCTGTTTTTTTTTTTTCACAGTGCAGTAAACATATATTTCCGTTTAAAATACAGAACTGTGTTTTTCAGTGGAATGGAAAATTTGGGAATTTTCTTACTTTACGCCCGCTCCTGCTCGGTTTTAACCATCCGTATCCAGATGATGCCCAACCGTGCCGGGGAGATCGGGTTCTGCCACTCATTTTGATCGGGAATTTTTTAAAAATTTTTTGTTGTGAGTATTGGGGAATCATCTTATGTTCTCTCGTCCAGGATTTTCCCCCAATGATTTTTTATATTGTTGTGCCCCAAAAGCGTAGCACCATTGGTTTCTGTTGCAGTGGGAAATAGCTCATTTTTCCCCCCATCACTATAAGGTTATGTGTGGAAGGTCAAGAGACACCCTTTTGGGCTGTTAGGTTGTTTTAATTGCCCTGTTATAAAGCACAAGTCCATGTAACTTGGCAAGTTCTGTAACAGCAGTTCTTTGTCCTATCTTTTACCATACCAGTGATGAGTATTTTTCATCGGCCTTCCCAAATGGTGTATAACCAAAAACCATTTTTGGTTTAAGGCCCCAGTTACCCCATAGGGCTGATTAACATAAGAGCATTTCCGCTTTTTCTTATTTTCTGAAGATGTTGGTTTCAGGTAAGTTTAGAGTCTGGGATGACCCCCAAAATTTTTTTTACCTCCCCACAATCTTGATTGTTTCACCTCGTGGATCAGGGGTCCTAAGCCCCCCAGATTTCTTCTTTGGGTAAAGGGCAACTTTTGGTATTTAAAAGGGGTTTGTTAGTCCCTCCTTTCCGTCCATCTGGTAACTGGTTTAGGGCCTGTTTTTTTTATCCCTAACATTTGTTAAATTTTTTTTGGGCCAAAAGACGAGATCGTCTGCATATCCCAAGGCTGGTGCCCCCTTTAGTAGGACATCCATGACAAGGTTATACATGGGGGCGAATCCCTTGGACATCCCCTCAAACCGACTACAAGGTTTTTTCAAAATTGAAGATATACTGATCTGCTCTTTCAGCATGAGCATCCACCTGCATGGTTAGTGGTTAACCCCAAAACTGTCACTCTCCCCCTACTGTTTTTTCCTTTGCTGGCCCCCCGTGCCATGGGTCCATCCCCTTTCATTGGTCTATTTCCTTTGGGCCCGGGGAAATGAGGCTTGACTTTCACGCTTCTGGTATCTGGTGTACTCTAATACCGTCGCGTCGGCTCGTGGCTCCAAAACTGCAACTCGGTTTTTTTTGTTTAGCTATTTTTTTATTGGAAAGGGAAATTTTTTTCACACTTTGGGGCCAGTTTTTTTTACTAATTAAAATATTTTTTTTTTTTTTTCAAAAAAAAAAGTCCCTTTTATGATGTTGAATGTTTTGCCACAAAAAAAGAAAATGATTCTATTCCCGAAATAGACGTATCTTTCTTTAATGAACTGTTAAAGTTATGGTAGAATAAACATTTTTTAATAAATATTTTAATTTTTTTTTTAGTTGGGACTTGGTGTTTTTTTACCGATGCGTTTTTTTGGGCTCAAAAACCCGAACCATTTTTTGTTGAAAGTTACCAAAAAACATTTGTGAAGTCAACGAAGAAAGGGACGGGCCCGCTGCCACTGGTAAGTTATCGGTTTTTTTTAAAATTTTGGGAGGCTTTTTCTCTGTCACAATCTTTAACGTTATTTATACGTATTTTTATTTAAAAAAAATTTTTTAGTTGTACAACTTGTTTTAGAAGCATTTTTTCTCCCCGGGACAAAGTGTAAAAACATTAAAAAACCCCCGTTTTCAGTCCCCCATCATTTCATAACATTAAATAAATCCAAAAAATTATTAATCGTTACTTTTGAAACTTACATAAACATTTTTTTGTAGCAGTTTATGTTTTTAAAAAAAATTTAACCAGTACTTAGAGAGGAAAAAAAAATTTTTTTTTGCCGATCATCCCTTTATTTATATTCTGGCTTACCAAAAGGAAACTTTTTTTTTAAGGGACGTCTTTCAGAACCAACAAATAAGTAATTACCTTTGTTAAAAAGTTTTATTGTTTAAATTTAGCAACCACCTGTTTAAAATTTTTAAATCTTGAATATTTTTTGGAAAAAAAAAAAAATGTGTTGTTATACTTATTAAGTATTTTATTTTTTATAATATACCAGGAATTTGAAATATTTTCTTACCAAGGTTCTCCATTCCAAATTATTAGTTAGTTATTATTTAAAATAAAAAATTGTTAAACTAAGAAAACTAGTAGTATTTTCTTAAAAGTGTTGGACAATGTTATGTTTTTAAAAACACTAAATTCTTGAACTTCTATTGTCTTCATTTTGGTTAATGTAATAATTAACAAAATAAAAACAATTAAAGTCCAAGATTTTGGTCGTATTGAAAGTAGTAGTATCTTTTACGATCTTTAGGTTTAAATAATACAAAAAACAATTAATTGATAATCGCGTTCTTTTTAATATAAAGGCTTATATATTGTATCCCCAATAAAACTTCTTTTAAGGAACCTAAAAAAACATACTTAATATGTCTGTTTTTATGACAATGCTTACATTTTTGTTTTTTCTTAGACAAACTATTTAATAGCGTTGGTGCAATAAAAAAAATGCTAAAAGTAAACAAAGATTAAAATTAATTACAAATTATTAAAAATAGGTTTTTCATTACAGTTAATTAAAGTTAAAGGGTTTTGTAAAATCTATCGGAAAAAATCAGAACGTCCAAATCAAAAAAGTCTTTTTTTTTTTAAGTTTGATTGATCGAATTGTATAAATTAATCCTCAATGCTCCGTAGCATCTAACTTAAATTTCTTCACATATATCTATTTTGTCATTCCTATACAGGGTGCCCCCCGAATATGGGGGGAATTTTCCCGGGTTTTGAAAAAAAAACCCAAAAAAAATTATGACAAGTTTTCATAAACTTTTTTCTTTTTTCCCCCTTTTTCCCACGGGGATACAGGTACTTTCGGACGCCCCTGAAAATTTTTTTTTTTAAAAAATTTTTTAAAAAACTAGGCCTAATTTAATGTTTTTTTAAAAAAAAAAGGTAATTAGTTTTTCCCTTTTTAAAAAAGAACCCTTTAAAAATATATTTTTTATTTATTTTGGGTTAGGGCGGAAAAGTTTTTACACAACAAAAAAAATTTTTTAAAAACCCCCCTTTTTTAAAAAAACTAACAATATTAGTTTTGAATAGTTTTTTTCCCAAACAAAAAAGGTATTCTTTTTTACATCAAAAAAAACAACTGTTTACGAAAAAAAAAAATATATAAATATCATAGTTAAAAAATTTTTTTTTCATTATACAGGGTGTTTTCTAATTGTACGTCAATATTTAGAAAGCTATTTTTGGGTTCATTGTCAAAGAAAAATATGAAGATAAACATCTTAATTTTTTGAAAAAGGGGGTAAAAAAATTTTAAAAAAAATAAATTGTTTATTAAAAATTCTGAATACCACTTTAGATATTAATGATTAATGAAATTTGGCATAAATGAACTATGTTTTAAGAAGCATATTTTAGTGTACCATATTTTTTTTCCACCAGTGGCGTTCTTACAGAATTTGATCTGCCTATTCTGGCAAATAAAAAAAATGTGGTACACTAAAAAATGTTTGTTGATACAAAGTACATGTATGCCGAATTTCATTAAAATATCTTAAGTGGCATTACAGATATTAATAACAAAAGATTTATTTTTAAAAATTTTACCACCTTGTATCTTAAAAGTTAAGACGTTTAAGACATACGTTCATATAAAGGTTTCTTTTTAAAATGGACCCAAAATTTGCCTCCTATTATTGTGACAGAGCTAGTCCGTCCCTGGCAAACTAAATAAGCCAAATATGATTTAATGATTTCATTTTAAGAAGACTTATCTAGTAACCATCATATTAAAAAAAATATTATATTACGCCTAGTATTTTAAAAAGTTAAAAGTTATTAAAAAAACGATTCCAGGGTCGTACGTTATATAGGGAAGGCTCGGTTTGGGTTTACCATGAGATTACGAGAGATTGCCCACATATTCAAAGACACCCTGTATAATTCTAAAAATTATTAATCTGTTACTATTAAAATTAACATGAAAATTCTCTTGTAGCAATTGTGTTTAGGGCGACCAGCATAAATTAAAAATGAGAGGAACCTAAAAGTTTTTTGCCGATCATCCCTTTATTTATGTTCTGGCTTATCAAAAGAAAACTATTTTTTTTGGGGCGTCTTTCAGAACCAACAAATAAGTGATTACTTTATTTTGAATTTTTTTTGTTTAAAGTTGGGGGTATACCTGTTTAAAATGTTTGTAATCTTGTATTATTTTCGGGAAAAAAAAATTTTTTTTATACCTATTAAGTATTTATTTTTTTATAATATACCAAAAATGTTTAATATTTCTTTATTATAAGGTTGTTCATTCCAAATTACAAGTTAGTTATGATTTAAAAGAGAAAATTGTCAAATTAAGCTAACTAGTAGAGATCGAACGCTGCCCAAAAAACACCAATACGTCACGGTTTTATACGGGTTTGCCATATGAGACTGTGACGTATCGGTGTTGTTCTTACAGCGTTCGATCTCTAGTATTTCCTTGAAAGTGCTAGAAAAAATTTTTGGTTTATTGTAAAAAACCATTGTTTTTATTTTGGTTTTAAAAAAACAAAACAAAATAAAGACAATGGAAGTCCAAGATTTTAGTGGTATTAAAAGTAGTAGTATCTTTTACGGTCTTTACGTTTAAATAATACAAAAAACAATTAATAATCGTGCTTTTTTTAAATATAAAGGCCTATATTTTTAAAAAAAAACATTTTTTGGGGAACCAAAAAAAAATATTTAATATGTCTTTTTTTGACAAGCACATTTTTTTTCTTTCCCAACCTATTTTATGGGTTAGTGAAATAAAAAGAATGCAAAAAGTAAAAAAAATAAAATAAATAACAAACAATTAAAAATATTTTTATTAAAAAAAAAAGGGAAAAAATTTCGTAAAAAAAACGTCCAAATCAAAAAAGTCGTTTTTTTTTAAATTTGATTAGTCGAATTGTAAAAATTTTATCCCAATCCCCTCATTTAACTTAAAATTTTTCAATATATTTTTTTTGTCATTTTTATACAGGGTGTCCCAGAATATGGGGGAAATTTTTTAAATTGAAAAAAAACCAAAATATTTAAAATCTCAAAATTTTTCCCGACCCCTGGAGATACAGGACGGGGTCTTTGATTATATTTACGGGGCTTTGGAGCCTTTTTTTTTGAAGACAGAAAAATTTTTTATATAAAAATTGTGGGTTTTTTCCAAATAATTTTTGAAATTTTTAAAAAAATTTATGAAAAAAACCCCTGTATATTATGCGCTACAATAAAGATTTTTTTTTCTGATTTCAAATATATTATATATCTATATATATATATATATATATATATATATATATATATATATATATATATATTTTTTGATGATATTTAAAAAAACCCATTTTTACTTTTTAAGCTTAAAATATAAATAAAGAAAAAAATCATATTAGTGTAAAAAAGAGAAAACAATAAAGTTGAAAAATTGAATTGATATTGTTAAAAGTTGAAATTTATCTTTTTAATTTTAAAAACTAGTTTGTATTTTTTTTTGTCGATTGCCTATTCAGGCAAAGGGCTTTTTGGGGCTTAGGTAACAATAATAATGTGACACGGTAAAGGGGAATATTACTTTTTAACCCTTAAAACGGTACCATCTATAGATACTATTAGAAACATAGTAAGAAAGTTTATTAAACGAAAAAGTTTTAAAAATGAAGAAAAGGACTGAAAAAATGAAAAAAAATTTTTAAACCTTTTTTTTTCGGTAAATTATTATACTTTTTCTATTGACAGCACTTACAACTTTTAAAAATTTTTGGAAAAACCTGAAAATCAATCTCGGATGGGTATCGAACTTAATAAAACAGATTATAAAATTTTTTTAACTTTAAAATTTTAAAATTTTATCCTTATAACTTTTTCGTTCAGAACCTGAACAAAAAAAATAGGAACGACCTAATATGATTGAAATATGTTTTATAGGGAATCCCAAAATTTTTTAAAAAAAATTTATTTACCACAAGTCTTTTTTCACTTTAGCAGAAATTTTAATCACAAAAAAAAACATTATTTCCCGAGAAACCCCACCAAATTTAGCAACATAACAATTTTATTGTTTCCCGGTTTTTGAACAATATAAAACTTTTTTAATTTTTTAATAATTTAACCAAAATATTCAAAAAAATTTTTCATCCAAATATCCAATGTATATATATTTGAAATCAGAAAAAAAAATCTTTCGTTGTAGCTCATAATATACAGGGTTTTTTTTTAAAAAATTGGTTTTCATATTTTTTTATTTTTTTTTTGCAAATTTTTTTATGATAACTTTAAAAAATAATATGGAAAAAACCTAAAATTTTTTTTTCAAACATTTTTTCGTTTAAAAAAAAGGCCTAAAACACGTAAAAATAAACAAAAACCCTATACATAACGGGTGCCCCGGAAAAGTTTTTTTTTAAAAACTTTTAAAAAAAAATATTAATTTTTAAAGTCCCCTTTTAAAAAAAAGGTAACTAGATAAGTTTTTTAAAAAGACCCCATTAAATCAAAATTTGGGGATTTAGTTTCCAGTTTTCCGGGACGGGCAGCTCTGAAAAATAATAGAAATTTTTTAACACCCTTTATAAAGGCTCAACAATAATATTTTTGGGAAATTTAACTTTTAAAAAAAAAAGATTTTATCACTGATAGAATCAACGTTTTCGAGAAATAAAATATTATTTGGGGTTTTTTTTATTATAATGTTTTTTTAATTGATTTTAATATTTTAAGAAGGAAATTTTCTATTTTAAGAAGAAAACTTCATATAAACGTATGTCCAAAGCTTAACTTTGAGATCGGGTGGTAAAATTTTTAAAAAAAATATTTATTATTAACATTTTTAATACCCCTTTGGGTATTTTTAAAAAGTTTTTGGATAATGGGCATGTATCAAGAAGTATTTCTTATTTTACCACATTTTTTTTATTTCCATCAGTGCGTGGAATTTGACCTGTTTATTTTTGCAGACATTGATGGTACGCCACTAATTTTTTTTAAAAAAAAATTTTTTTTTGGGAAAACCCCAATATTTTAAGCAAAGTTGATCACTTGATTTTTTTTTAAACCGATGCACGGTTTTGCCAAAAAAAAAAGCTTGATAATAAACAATATCAAAGAATATCACCATGCAGAGAAATATTAGATTTCATTTTAACAAACCCC
>JAHBCN010014709.1:0-22078 GCA_019359885.1 Listronotus oregonensis
TTTAGCTTGGTTGTAGAAAAAGAAACTTGCCGCAAGTGTTAGGTACAATATATTGTCTACAAGAGTAAATTTCCTTTAACAAATATTTAGAGAGAAATTATCTATTTATGTAAATTATCTAGCAGTGCACGCTTTGCATTTTAATAAAGAATAAAAGATAAGAAAACAAAAATAAAATTGTATATTTATAACAAAAATAAACAGTTTTATAATATTATTTGTAAAATAACAGTTAACTCGCAATTTTAGTGCATATAGATAAGATCATCATGCTGACTAGATTCTATGAGTGTTTGCTTGTGGATGGAATTAGATTGTTTGAAGCTAGATATTTAAGTATTATTATTTAACCTTTCTGTTTTAATTTTTAGTGTATCAATATCGTTCCCCGCAATGGTAGTGCCCTTCCAGCTTCCATCCTTTAAATGCTGGTGATATATGCTCCTTCATCAGTTAAAAGGGTGGTAGATAATCTTCGAAAACAATGTCCTGTGTATTCTTCTGGATTTGACAATCTCAAATGGACTGCAATTTCAGATGACATCTTTTCAAACAAATTTATACCATCAGTACGTCCGGCATTATTCGAAATCACAAAACATCTGTTAGTGTGTCTCCTCGTATTATGTAATTATAGTTAGAGTGCCCATCGGCAAAAAGTTTACTGATAGAAACTTTCTCAAAACTTTATAGGGGGCTTCACTAGGTCTAGTCTGACTCCTTCTTCCCCTGCGACTTTTTTAATTCTAGGGCATTTTCCTTCTAGTTATTTCAAAACCTATTGTTTGAACGGCATATAAAAGAGTTATTTATACTCCCCTTTTAGACGTTGCGTTTGTTAGTATATATTACGGCTGATTTTTTTTTACCCAAACTTAATAAAAATGTATAGAATCCCATTACTCGGTTTGACGCTAGAAATTTTTTAAATGTTTGTAATCTTTTCCTTATAATTTCATTTACACTTCATATCAATTTTTGAAAAATAAATTTTATAGTAACAGAAATTATTAAATTAATTATAATTAAAATATTATGATTTAAATAAAAAAAAAATATATTGCTTTTCCGATTTTGAATTTTTTAATCCTCGGACTTGATATGCACATACACCTGTCTGTACGCATTATCCGAATTTTTTGAAGCCAAGTAAATGTCTTTTAAGCATCTTTAACATAAAGTTTACAAAAACAGAACGGCTTGTATCTCATGCATGGCTGCGAGAGAAATTTACACGTATAATAAGACCGGTTTCGTTTTTGTGAACTCCATGTGACCGCGGCCTGATGCCGGTTACTGTAACATTAACACGTTTATTAGATAATTGTCTATAATAAAGTGTTTTGCATGCAAATAAAAAAACTAATAAAATTTCTGATCCTGATCTCAATTTTGATAATAAGGAGGAAGATCATTTTGAAAGTCATGATGCAGATAAAAGTACGGATGACGATGAAAGCGATAATGAAGACTAAGTAAAAAAAAAATATTTTCAAAACTTTTAAACTTCAGTTTGTGTGTCTTAATATTTGGTTAGCCATCATCTTATTTAAAGTACCCTCAGGGCGAAATGTTATCTCCGCTTTTATGAAATCTAGTGGTAAATGAGTTATTAACTCGTCCCAGCAATGAGAAATTTTACTTCTGGGGCATGTTGATGTAATACTCGAATAAGACAAACATTTTACCTCGTTATCAGAATACATGCAAAGAGCTCTGAACATCGTACAGAGCAGGTGTCAAGGCATAAACCTTAAAGTTAACGCTAAGAAAACCGCAATACTGCCATTTACAAACAGAAGGGATATAGGGAACTACAACTACATAAAAATCTTCGGTGAGCAGATAACATCTGTTAAATAAGTGAAATACCCCTGCCTAATCCTGGACACTAAATTATCGTAGAACCAACAGATAACAATAAATCTAGAAACAGCAAAAATATGCCTTATGAGATGCAGGAGCATGTGTGGTAAAACCTTGGGGCTGAGACCAAAGATGATGCTTTGGTTGTAAGTCACTGTCATCGGGCTGATTGTCACCGACGGAGCTGTCGTATGGTGGACTGCAAAGACTTGCATGTCTTTGCATAACCTCACCCTCTATGGTTACGGGAACCATCCTGGGCTTAACTCATTTAGATATTTTCATTAAAACGGAGACTACCAGCAGCGCCAGTATGAAAAACAACAGGCTATGGAAGAAAATTCCTGCAAAATGTGATGACACAAGTGCAACGGATATTATCAATGAACACCTCTATGACATGAGATTAGATCACATGACATCCATTTACATCTTTGACTATAGTGTCTTCTGCGATCTTAACATACAGACAAAGGGAACACTTTCATCACTTTCCAGATGCCTGATTAGTTACACCCATCGCTCAAAGACAGATGATGGGAGTGGATGCTGGTGTATTTGGGGTAAGGAACTCTGGGCCTTACAGTTTTCCATTGGGCAAGCAAGACGCAGTATACCAGGCGAAAATCTATGCTGTCTAAGCACGTGTTTCATAGAATGTAAAAAGCCTTAAACTTTTATCGTTTTACATTAAAAATCACTATGGAGTGACTGAACGACCCAAAAGAACTTTTCGCCAGAAACACTTGCAGAAAATGGGCATACATAACGACCCCACATCATGCCGCCTTTGCGGGCAAAAGGAGCAAACAGCCTCACAGATAATATACGACTGCAATGCACCAACGCATATACCGTTCTTAAACATAGAAAGCTTCCATATGAATATTTTGCTAAACGCCTATGAGACCTGATGAATGGAAGCGAACTGCTATTACCAGAAAAGGGAGCACAATAAGCCATTAGGCTACAGTGCAAATCTGGGTACGCAACCAACCCCGCTTAAACCAACCATCCAACCAACCTTAATTTAGGATAAAAAAAACTACAATTTATAATATCGTTTTGTGTTTTCTTATTGATTTAGTTCGATAATATTTTAACAAAACAAAATCTGCTTATAGATTCCTTTCTTTAACTCGTCAACTAAAGAGCAGTAAACGAAATGAAAGTATTGTAATTCTCCACGATCCAAGAAGTTTTATGTGTAGAAACATGCTTAAAATGATTTTGCATTATTTTGTTTATTCCATGTAAAATAATGAATTAATTGGAAAAAGGTAAAACCATTATTGACAAATACTATTTTATATAAAAGAATGTTTGCTAATATTCATTTTCTTACCAGATTTTCCAGTAATGTCCATTGCTTTAAAGTTTCGCCCTTTAATTATGGTTATTGTCAGTCTTCCAGCTTTAGGTAAAAAGCATAAACAAACCATAAGCTCTCCTAAATTAACCTCATCCTAAAACAAAACAAATATTAAAATGAGACTTGTTGTAACAACCAGAAATATGTTATATTTTTATATTAAGATGGTTGAAAAATAACTAGGTACCCTCTGGACAAAGTTTTGTTAACCTACTGTATGGTTTTTGATTACAAAACTGTAGCTACTTTAGCAGAATGAAATAAACGACAGTGATGTCGTGGTCCGTCACGACCTCCACGATACAGGTGTTTGTTGGAAAGAGGTGGTCAGCGCCTGCGGTGCCCCTGCACAAGCATAAGGCTATTTACTCTGGTAGGTAGCCCTGTATCTCAAAGGCGCCGTTCATGACACCTTCGCACCCCGGTGCCATCTATCCTTCGGTACGGGTCGCGTAACGCCACTGGTTTGGAGTTTGGATCTATTTTAGCCTGGTTCTTCCTCTTATACCTTTCCGCATGGGTGGCCCTATCGGTCTAGCTCTAAGGATTATTGAAACACGCAAGCTTGCTCACCCAGCTGTTGTCTTCGTCAAAGTGAGGATACTTCAAGCGGGATCATACACCATAAGGGCAGCCTTGCCGTTCGACAATGCGAACAAGCGTGTAAGAGGGAAAAAAGAATCGCAGTATTTCTTTTCGCTCCAACTTTTTGATTGGTTAACAGGACGGAGCCGACCAATCAACATGCATTAGTTAATACCCCTTCAACAGTGCAATTAGCACATTGGAGTATGAGAGTTATACTTTGATTCTTCTTTCTCTCTTGCACAATTGTTTGCATTGCAGAGCGGCAAGGCTGCTTCTATAGGTATAATATTACCTAAAAAAACTTAAAATAGTGACAAACTTGAAAACAAATAATTAAGTCAAATAATAAAAATCTAAAACCTTAGCCCAAAAATAAGGATACTTAATTTAGAAATAATTAGCTTATGCTGCAAAACTAACGGAAATATATTTGTGACTAACATGTACTGTAAAACTTAATTATATATTATATTTCATTACCAGTACGGAAATGACGATTTTACCGTGCGCGCGTGACAAATTCGGGAAGTCAAGCAAAAACGGAAAAATCCATTTCTGGACGTCTAATGAACGATATTTTTTATTATACTTAGGTGCCTGAAAACAACATAAACAAAAAACATCGCAAAAAATGATTTAAGAAAATTGCGATTATTTATTTTTATTTTTAAAACAGTAAAACAAATTAACAAAAAAAATACAAGCTAATTAAATCTAAGAAAATTAATTTCGGACAGAACCGTTATGATTAATGGTTATATTTATTGTACAATTCGTATTATTGTTGAGGCTCAATCCCTTTTGTATTTCTTTTTGTTGAACTAAAGATGTTAAAGCGTGTTTGTGTATGTTTTGGTTTTCTTAATTGACTGTTACAGATTTTGTAGTTTCCAAGTTACAAGGCCTAAACAACTTTTGGGGTACTTCAATTTTTCTTTGTATGGACTCCTCTATACAGTAAAGCGCACCGTACTGCGAACATAGAAGGCTCTTGGACGATTTTGGATGTACCCAATTCTAAAATACCAATAATAATTTTGTGGCTTGCATTTTAATTTCTGTCTCGTTTCCTTACGTGGCTCATTTTTGGTTGGGACTGGTGGGGAGTGCGGTGATAAATTCGGAGGAGTTATCTGTCCAGTTTAGTTGTGTACTACGTTTTTATTTTCAGTAAGAGAATGCAGTGTTCATAGGCAAGTAGCAGAAGCTACCTAGCATCAACCGACTTCGATCGGATTTCTTATCAGCCATAAATTTAAAATTATTTGCTTACGAGACCGCAACGTTTGCTACTGTCTTAAGAACCAAACAGTTTTTCCTAATAAAATAAAAGAATTTTCTTAAATAAATAATGGAACGTAGAAGGTATTTAAAAAAATATGTGCATTCGTAGAATAAAAAAAGAAAAACTCTTTCAAGTTATCGAAGATGCTCAAATAAACCACCTTCTTGAGCCAAACAATAACCAAGATTTTCATAAAAACGCCTTCTGACATTTGCTAAAATGTTAAGGGTAATAATCCTAAAAGAATTCTCAATATGTAATTGCAATTCTTGTAGATTATTAGCCCTATTCTCCTGGAAACCATAAAGTTGTGATTTTACGTGACCCCAGAGAAAAAAATCGTTGGGTGAGACCATGAAGTGGAAACGTCGATTCATCAGTAAAAACAATGTTTTTTAGAAAATTTTCATTGTTATTTTTCATTTCCATTACAGTTTCACAAAATTGCATTCTTCTAAAATGATCGTCAGGGAAAATTTCATGGGTTTTTCTTACTTTGTAGGATCAGTATCCATTTTTTTTCAGCACTCTTCCCACTGATCTTCTGCTTAAATCAACCTGTTGTGCAATTGTATTAATGAAATTGTAGGATTTTCACTAACACTTGCCACAACCATAATTTCCTTTATTTCCATTTTATTGTTTTCTACTGGTGCACTATCATGTTTATGTTTTCTTGGAGTTAAACAACCAAATGTCAGAGAGTTTTTAATGACTCGGTGAATAATGGAATTCGTGGAAGTGGGCCTGGTTGGAAATAAATTAATAAATAATTCCCTAATTCCCCTGGATTTCCACGGTGATACCATTCAATAATTTTAATATTCTCTTCCAGTTTGTGAACGTCCATTATTAATAATTAATATTGTATTAAAAAAAAAAACTTTTTGGTCGCAAATAATCGATACCGTATAATTATAGCTGTCGAGAGTTCGATAGTAAAGAATTATTTCAGAAATAAACGTATTGTATTGATCGCTTGGCTGGCCGACGCGCGTCGAAATCGTTTGCTGGAAGATTATTGATCGATAAGCAATGCGTGCGGCGTTTTTAGGAACATCCAAAATCGTCCAGGATCGTCCTATGTTCGCAGAGCTCTGCGCTTTACTGTATATCCTTCTGCTACATTGGAAGAAAGCCATCCTCCGTGTCTTTTCAAAGTGAGCAAATCACCGCCGCTTTTTACCAACATGGTAGCCGAAGAACGCCTTAGCCCATGTCCGGTATATTCTTCGTGATTTTCTAGTTTTAAGTATTTTGCAACAAGTTTTGGAATACCACTGATAGTATGGCATCCAACAGGTTGAGCGTAACATCTTTGGTTTCGGTATCCAACAAATAATCTTCTACTCTCCATCTTTTTAGGGCGGAGATCTGCGTATTTACGGTAAAGTGTACAGGGATTGAATTTGCAATTTTCATTGGTAATGGTAAAACTTTTTGACCTGTGAGTTTTTCCATCTCGTAAGACCACGACAAGGAAACGCCCATTATCTTTCACATCGTCTAAACTCAAACTTATTAAATCATCTCTGCTGCATGCGCCGAAGATGCCAAACACTAAAATTACTTTTACTAGTAGATATTGTCTATCTGAAGCTTCACATAAAAATTTGGTTACTTGTTCTGATGTTAGAACCTTGGATTTCTTTATATCCTACAGCTTGTCGTTTTAAAAAAGCGATAGTTTTTGGATATTGGTTGTGGGTATTTTCTTTTATTGCCAAACAACTCTTTAACATGGAGAATCGACTCCATAAGGTGGATGACTTCATAGATTTGGCTTTTTCAGAAAAGTAAACTAAGAGAATATCGTCACTTACTATTTTGATTCTTTTCTGAGTCCGCCATTCGGTAAAAATGTGATATTCATGTTCATATCTCAACCTGGATTTCATTGGTAATAAATCTGCAGTCACTTCTGCCGCTTGTTGCAATATAATATCGGGAATATACGGATTTTCTTTCAAATCTGAATTAATTTTTTGAAAATGGCATAAATTTCACTGACAGAAAATAAAATATGTCATTAATAAATAAATCGTTGTTATAAACAGTTTCCATGGATGGATTTTTGTATAAAAGCACGGAAAGAGGGATCGGGAAAAAAATTCCGTGCGCTGTTCTGAAAATCTCATATTTACTGTATTTTATACACAGTGGAATATGTAGTATTTTCAGGTAAGTATGATAAAAATAATTTTGTTTGCTCTTCAAAGACTTTATATTGAATTTTATGCAGCAGCAACCTCAAGATTATTTTTTCCTTAAGCACCAATTTTTATAAATAATAATAAAACTTGTTTAAAATAACATTTTAAATGTTTGCATTGTCTTTGTACTTTTTGGCAAACACTAAATAATAGTTATTATTGTAGGTTTATTGTTTTAAATTATAAGTGACAAAATATTAAGTAGGACTGCACTCTGAAGTAGTAGTTAAATCTTGGTTTGGACTACGGACTGACACGACATTGTACAAGAGGCCCTTGTAAGCACACGCTTATTTCTTTTTTATCAATGTGCACTCGATAGAGCCCCACTGAAAAATGTTTACGTTATTTAAGTGTAACATTTCAAATTTTATTCTTGATCCCAACTATTTCTGTGTTCTAAGCCTCAAATTTAAAATTGGCTAGCACCTTTCCTTGTGAGCTAAATTTTATAATATTAATTTTGTCCCTTTACTGCTTTCACTGCTACCTTATTTAATATTTTTTTACGTATAGAGACGCAAAATAAAATAATTTAGAATCTAAGTAAAAAAAATATGTTGATTCATCAATCATTTTTGTTCACGGCGCGCTAGCGTAAAGACATCTATATGTTAGGTTATCTATGGATGCGACTCCAACTAGTAGCAATCTTCTTTACACTTGGAGGTAACCAAACGGGATTTTACCCACAGAGTGTGTATATTGTTTTGACAGTATAAATAAAGGATTTTCTTAATATTCTATAAAAGACCTACAAGTTTAGTTAGCGTCAATTTCTTAAAGCTCTTTTACCACAACAGATAAATGGAAATAAAAGTTTCTATCAGTGTATGGAAACTACTTGAGAGTTTTGTAAAACTTTTTGACACATATGTCAGAGCGTCTTTGAGCCGCATTCGCTTCTATTGGAAGAATATCCAGATGCGAAAGCCTCGGTGATTTAGTTTCCAACACGCAAAGTAATTTATACATGGTGACTTCAGAAACTTAATAGTTACTCTTCAAACAAGTGCGGTAAGTCATAAATTCCCGAGTTATTATTCTAACAAGTGCGGTAAGTCATATATTTTCAAGTTATGGTAAGTTATATATCTGCACGCGACTGCAGATTTCCAAACGACGCGAAGCGGACATAGGTACTTTCCGGAAGATTTAATATCAAAGGTTTTTTACAGAGTACAGTAAATACTATATTTCCGCTCGCCGTTTGAAAAAAATAAATTCATTTTTGGAGCTAATAAGCTTGCGGAAAGCAGTACTTTCCGCATGTTTGTAAAAAATAGTAAATTTTTTAGCGCACGCGAAGCAAACTTTGCAAAACGAGCCAAAGGCGAATTTTGCATTCATTTGAGTGCGCTAAAACCTCTTACCACTCGAGTTATGTATAGTATTTTATCTACAATCATCAGGTTTTTTTGGAATAATAATTTTTCTTTGACGTTTATCCCAATTTTACACTAAAAATTGATTAAACTACCAATTACCTCAATCGTTATGAGCCATTGTCAAAATGACACCACCTCAAAAGAAAGCCATTTCAATCGGCAGTCGTAAATATAGGAAATGTGAGCAACTCGACTATTACGTTTAACTTTTAGGTATATTATCTCTATGTTAGGTAATTTACGGGGAAAGTAATAATTGTTAAACGATGTTTAAATAAACGATTTTTGAAAAGTCCTTAGTACAAATGATCTTACCGCACTAGTGCGGTAAAGTAACAGTTACCACACAAGTGAGGTAAAGTGACACTTACCACACTTAAAATAGTGTTTGTAACCTTAGTTACCGCATGGTTGTAGATCAAATAAATTACTTGTAACTTTGGGCAATATATTATGTTTTGCAAAATGCAAGCAGTGTTACTTTTCATCTTTACATTAAATCTTTACAAAGAGAAAGAAGGATCTTTTTTATTTGGTATCGTTTCAAGTTTTTTGCCATAATTTTTGACGTTAGTCAACAACAAAATTGACTATTAAAGCCATCAGAATAAAAAGTTTTCAGTAGGGTACTAGAACTCTAAAGAATTATTTTTGATTCCAAGAATATCTACCAACCAGCCTTAAAAGACTTTTCATATTAAATACAGGGTGAGTCAGGTGGAATGGACCAAACCCTATGAGTATATTGGGCACCTATACTTAAATAATTAAAATAACTTGTATCTTTTTATCGGATTCCTATTTGTTTTCAAATTATAGCATTATGACAAACGAATAAAGGTTCCTAGATCAATATTGTTCTAATCATGGTGTTCTTTTTATAAATGTATAAAACTATTTTCATTTACTTTTAAATATTGTCTGTTTCGTCTGCAAATGCTCTCACTGCTTTCTTAATTCATTCACATTTGTTTTTAAATTATTTTCACATGTACAATCCACTCCTGGAGTATGGTTCGTTCCTATTGACTCACCCTGTATACATCATTTTTTGATATGCCTATTCGGCCTCCGTTTAAATTAATATTGACCAATTAAGTTAAAAAGTTAGTTAAAGGGATTATAAAATTTCCATGAAGCAATTTTTCAACGAAATGAAATTATCCGTTGCGCGTCTTTGAACAGGGATGAAATATTGATTTAAGTCCAGCATAGGGATAATAACGCAAGACAAAACAAGTTAAAATTAAATTTCGTTTTACAGTCTATTGCCTCCATCCCTTTGATAAAAGTCGTCTGAAATGTCGAATTAAAAATTCATCAGGCCTATGAACAGAACAGAATTCTTTCGAAATTAATGCGTCGAATAAGTCAGTGTAGACTCTAACAATATTTTAGCTTTTAAAAAAATATTTTACTTGTATTGAAATACTTGTTAATTAATTAAAATAAAAGATACAGAGATACCTAATATAGGATAACAAAAATCTATACTCAAGGTTTGTTTTTCGCAATAAGTAAATACAGGGTTGTCAAAAAAGTTTGATTTTTTTTTTTTCATTATTGAAATACTTTAAAAAGTTCCACGTTAATCAATCACTTGTCACGTAACTGCCGTTATTGCATACTAAGAAGAACGCAAGTAGTCAACCGAGAAGCATATCTTTTGAATAATGCCAAATGTTCGTGCTGGCGAAACGTCAAAAACACGAAATCACCGACGATTGCCTAAGGCCGGTCGTACATTTATTCGACATGTCGTCGACCATTTGTTTGCGACAAAAGTAGTCCTAGATGGTATGTTCATGAGCCTCCGTCCCCCGGGGGAGCTTATTATCTTAATATCTCTGACGTAATTAAATATTTAGGAATCTTGTGTGACGCGTTATTTAGGGCGTGGCCAATACTATCTGTCAAATGTCAAACGTCACCTGTCAAATGTCAAATGACATCTGTCACCTGTCATATGTCAAAAACCACGTGACTTGGAAAATGGCCGTTACGCGTAGGATACTTGTGCTAAGACCTAATATTGATTTGCGCAAACGCGAAAATTTTAAGTTATGCCGTTCGGGCGCTATCGACTAAAATAGTTTTTTAGCCCTGATGATGAGGCTAAGACGCGCGGTTTAAATTTTTTAAAATTAGTGTAACGTCGTACCTACCGAATAGCGAAAACCGCATGACGCCATCTTTAACCATAAAGGCGCTACAGCTGTTTAAAAATCGTCGAAATTGATCAGTAGAGAGACTTTGCCGGTTCTGACGCCTCCACCTCCAGAGGAGCTTTATATCTCGAAATCTTGACGTCATTTAAAAGTTAGGAATCTTGGGCGAGGTTTATTTTAGAGTACTGCGCATGCGCTAAAAAAATGGCGGTGGTCAAATGTCAAATGTCAAACGTCATACGTCAAAACCATGTGACTTAGAAAAGTTAGGTTACGTGTATGAGATCTTAGGGTCTTACGCATGCGCTAAAAAAATGGCGGCTGTCAGCTGTCAAACGGGCCAAACCTAACATGTGGGGCCCCACGCCTAATCACCAGTCCTGGGGGCTTAAGCGTGGAGCGCAGAGCCTTATATTCAGCTCGTATAATTTAAACCATAATTTTTGAATAATAAAACACATTGTATATATTAAATTAATTTATTTAAACCACATATACAGGGTGAATCAAAAATAGGCTACATTTAATTTGCTACTAACATTACATAAAATTCCAATACTACATTCTACTAACTATACTTAACCTAAAATTACACAGTTGTATCTATATACCAAACCTATGAAATAGGATATTTAATTACAAACTCAACAGATATTTTAGTATGTGATTTAAGTTTATCTCCTAAAAACGTAATTTTATCATCAAATTTTAAGTCTTGCTGCAGTAAATCGCTTGGTACTTTATATTCTTTTTTGTTAATAAATGTTTTTACAGGTGAGTCAATGTTAACATATTCAATTATTCCAATCTTAATAGGAAACATGTAATAGTCAAATTTTAAACCATTTATAAAAAGATACTTTGATGCACCCTTTTCGCAAGTCAACATTATATTCATGTAACCATAAAAAGTCTTTTCAGGAATATCTTTCAAATCATTTTTCTCTTTTAAGCTTTTTTGCTAGATGATAGGGCTGTGTTAAATTACGTCCGAATTTGTCGAGAGTCATCGTGCTAATGATACTGCGTCACTATGTCTAATCAGTTTATTCAATGATACTCTCTTAACTCTTCAAGAATACTTATAATCTCGTTTTCATGAGAGTTATTACCAGCTACCTTACTTGCAATTAACAATTTTAATCTATCCACAAGCTCATTTGGATCATCCCAGTAAACGTAGTCAATTTTATTATTGGAAAATGTTTTGTAATCAGGTAAGAAACCAGACTGACTATCGATTGGTAAGCCATAACCCTGAGGCTGTTGTGCACGTGTAATTCGTAATTGCTTGTCACGTTCTCTCTGCTTTCTTGCATTTTCCTCTTTTATACGTTCAAGTAATGGTTTAATTGTTAGCATATATTTGACACCTCTGTTTCCTACATGTTGTTCCTTTTCATTAAAATTTCTCTTGCTAGCATTTGTTAGCAAAATAATTTTTGCAAAGGTTCGCTCATCCAGTGCGGTCAATTTGTTTTTTAATGGATTGGTCTTAAATAAAAGTTCATATAGTCCGGGAGTTCCAGTAAATTTTTCTCCTTTAATATAAATATCCGGTCCGTTAAATTCAAGCCGAGAATCACCAAAAGTTAGATGATCGGTGGCTAAATCATGTTTTAAATATGTGCGATCGTACTCGTTTTCCGTATCAGTTATAAATCCTTTCACATATTCTCTCGGTAGCGGATCATACTGATCTAGATATTCCCTAAAGGATTCTTCCGCAATACTATCCATTTGAACAGGGTTATATTGAGGATCGACTCTGAACTCGTCGTCAAAGTAACTTTCTTCAGGGTTATGTTCATACATAGTTCTGTTTAAATCAGCTTCCTCGCCATCGTTCATATCCTGAGCCATTGGTGAACTATCTTCTCGTGTCTCGACATTAATTGAATTATCGTTATATTCTTCCTCTTCTTGAGCAGCTAGCTCGTCATGTTTTTGAACAGGGCCAGTAAAATTAAGTGGAAATCGTGGTTTTTTATTACTGTCGAAGAAAAGTGTTCACTTTGTCGTCTTTTTACAGACTTGGGTGTAAATGGTGTAGATTGTTTACCATACTGCATCGACTCGGATATTAGTTTTGCCAAAGGTCTATACGTATTCTCCAATGTAACAGCATTTTCATAACGGCCAGCTTTCAGAGAATCATATAGTCTTTTTACATTGCGCGAATGTTCGTCAAGGAGTTGAAGAATGTTTGGATCTGCTTGCAAACTCCGCTTCTTTCTGGTCGCTGATCACTGGAGTTCTGATATTCTTCAAATTGCACCTCGGCTTGCTCACCCAATTCCCTCTTTAAATCCAAATATTTTTTACGAATACTATTGGAAGCTTCAATTATTCTGCGTTTAACATCCTTATCAAGCTTGTTCAAATCCATGGTTGCAGAAACCTTCTTTTAAATTATTAAGGTATAAGTGTTAATAATTTCTTCCCAGCAACAGTCCCTCTCTCCCTTATCCCCCAAATAACGGGACTGTATTTCCAAAAACGGCACTGTATTTCCAAATAACGGCACCGTTTTTTAAATAACGGCACCGTTTTTCTAATAACGGCACTATTCATAAGCCCGTTTAAATAACGGCACCGTTTTTAAATAACGGACTGATTTTCAAATAACGGCACCGTTTTTAATAACGGCACTGTATTTCCAAATAACGGCACCGTTTTTAATAACGGCACTGTATTTTCAAATAACGGCACCGTTTTTAAATAACGGCACTGTATTTTCAAATAACGGCACCGTTTTTCCAATAACGGCACTGTATTTTCAAATACGGCACCGTTTTTACAATAACGGCACTGTATTTCAAACAGGCACCGTTTTTCAATAACGGCACTGTATTTTCAAATAACGGCACCGTTTTTCCAATAACGGCACTGTTTTTCAAATAACAGGCCTGTATTTCCAAATAACGGCACTGTATTTTCAAATAACAGCCCTGTTTTTTTAATAACGGCACTGTATTTTCAAATAACGGCGCTGTTTTTCTAATAATGATACCGTTTTTCAAATAACTGTATTTTTATTAACCAAGATCCCTTTTCTCAAGTAGCCTCCTAGATGCATGTTATCGTAAGACTGGTTGATGTACATATTAGTTAATATTCTAACTTTAGATGCGTGTTATTGTAATGACTGGTTGATGAACAATAACTGCAGAGTATGGAGAGGTATGTATTTATAAGTTAATATTCTTATATAACAGTTAGTATTACTAAAGAGTTTGTACTGTGCAGACATGCAGAAGTTTAAAAAGAAATCAAACAAGAAGATTACTGCTCGAAGAGGCAAAGGTATTCCTTTTATGACTGCTTTTCATAAAGCGAGGGATGCACTGTATGCTGAAAAACCAGAGGACCTCACATCAGCTGCTGAAGTAGCTTTAAAAGCATTTACTGGTGTGGAAAAAGTTCATCCTACAGAGCATTGTGCCCCTCCCCAAAATCGGAGGTTTCCTACCATTTTTAGTACCACTTTTTGCCGGTTTAAGCGCAATTGGCGCTCTTAGCGGAGGAACTGCGGGGATAATAAATGCAGTGAACAATGCTAGGAATGCTGCAGCCAAGTTGAAGGAGTCTCAGCGACATAACGAAACAATGGAATCCATAGCTCTTGGGAAAACTGGAAACGGTTTATATTTAGGGCCTTACAAGGGTGGTCTAGGTCTATATTTGAAGCCTTATAAATACATATAAATACAGAATATATCTTCAGTCTTAACTGAGCCATCATGCATACCTTTAGTTTGAGTGGTAACAGTTCAATTTTAAAAGCTAATTATACCCCCTCTTGATCTGAGAGATGAAACTAGCCAGTATGAACTTGGTCTGATTAGTTTAGAAACTTTTAATGCTATTCCCAATATTGATAAAACCAATAATAAATTTTATGTTGGTGATATTACTTTGGAAATCCCCACTGGATCGTACGAAATAACTGCAATAAATGATTATCTACAGCAAGCAATTCGTGACAAAAATGAAAGCAACAAGAAATTTAATTGTACCCTAAGTCTAAAGGGCAATGTAAATACGCTCAAGTGTGAGCTTGAATGTTCTCATACAGTTGACTTTACTAAGAAAAATTCTATTGGAAAGTTGTTAGGATTTCATAATATTTTGCTACAGCCCAATATTAAACATGTATTCAAACCCTGTAAATATTTTAAAAATTAATGTGATTAAAATCGAGTGTAATATTGTTACAGGGGCTTATCACAATAATAAGCTTGTTCATACAATACATGAATTTTCACCATCAGTACCGGCTGGTTTTAAAATAATAGAAATTCCTCGAAATGTGATTTATATGCCGGTATCTACAAGAGTTATAGACAACATTGTATTGAAACTGATCGATCAAGACGGGGAATTGGTTGACTTTAGAGGAGAAATTATTACTGTAAGAATGCATTTAAGAAAATCTATATAGGCAAACGTTTTGTGTCAGGTTTATCAGTATATTACAAACTGCTGTACAGAGCAGACGTAGTATGGTTATTAAATATAACTCCAAGAAAATTGCCGATTTTGAACAACTGTTAAAAACTAAAAAGAGCCTAACAGCAGAAAAAAAGTTTCTTGAATCTCTAGGCCTAATTGTAAAGAATTCTCAAAATGAGTATTTTAAATGTGACGGACCCCCTAAACTTTGATAACTCTATTACAAAAATTGAGAGACATAGTCATTTGCCGTACACTAACTCTTTTAAAAATAATGACGAAATTCGAATACCGGTACAGCAAACCGATATATACACTCTACCTTGGGCAAGCCATATTTATCTAGAAGGAAGACTTTTAAAAGGAGTTGATGCATCAGTTTCAAACACAGCGAAACTTGTAAACAACTTTTTCGGTCACCTCTTTGAAGAAATTCGTCTTGAAATTGGTGGAAAGGTTATTGACTCGATTAGATATCCTGGAATAGCAGCAACCATGAAAGGATATATTTCTTACAATGCTAACGAATTAAATAAATATAAAAATGCTGGTTGGAGTATTGATGATGATTTTACTTGCGATATCGTTGACCCGACCACTGGAAGTTTTAATGTTTGTGTACCGCTAAGAACCCTACTAGGATTTGCTGAAGACTTTCAAAAAATACTCATAAATGTTAAGCACGAATTGGTGTTAGTAAGAAGCCCTTCTGACATAAATGCTATTATTAACACGGCTGATGCAGAAAATGTAGGAGTTACTATTGATAAGATTGTTTGGAGGCTACCACATATTACAGTATCTGATGTCGAACGGATAGAGCTTTTAAAACTTATTGAAAATGGAACCGAATTGGATATCGGTTTTAGAAGCTGGGAGCTCACAGAACATCCATCAGTACCAACTGGAAAACAACTTACCTGGAATATAAAGACTTCGGTGCAGGTGGAAAGACCCAGATGGATAATTTTAGGTTTTCAAACAGCCCGAAAGGATAAATTCAACAAAAATAGTAGCTTATTTGATCATTGTAATGTATCAAATGTAAAGCTTTATTTAAATTCGGAATTTTATCCGTATGATAATTTAAATTTGGAGATTTCAAGAGGACTAATAGCTACTCTTTATGAAATGTATTCCGAATTTCAAGAGAGCTACTACGAGAAAGAAAACGAACCACTTTTTACTCCTAAAAACTTTAAAAAGTATGCGCCTCTAATTGTAATTGATTGTTCAAGACAGAATGAAATATTAAATTCTGGTATTATTGATGTAAGACTAGAGATTGAAACAAAAGAAAACTTTCCCGCAAACACCAGTGCCTACTGTTTAATTATTCATGACAAACTTGTTAGATATTCACCATTAATAGGATCTGTAAGAAAGATTTAAAAAATATATTTTTCCTTACATAGAGATAATTGTAATTTTAGGTTAAGTATAGTTAGTAGAATGTAGTATTGGAATTTTATGTAATGTTAGTAGCAAATTAAATGTAGCCTATTTTTGATTCACCCTGTATATGTGGTTTAAATAAATTAATTTAATATATACAATGTGTTTTATTATTCCAAAATTATGGTTTAAATTATACGAGCTGAATATAAGGCTCTGCGCTCCACGCTTAAGCCCCCAGGACTGGTGATTAGGCGTGGGGCCCCACATGTTAGGTTTGGCCCGTTTGACAGCTGACAGCCGCCATTTTTTAACGCATGCACAGTGCTCTAAAATAGTAGTAGCCTAAGATTCCTAACTTTTAAATGACGTCAAGATTTCGAGATATAAAGCTCCTCCGGAGGTGGAGGCGTCAGAACCGGCAAAGTCTCTCTACTGATCAATTTCGACGATTTTTAAACAGCTGTAGCGCCTTTATGGTTAAAGATGGCGTCATGCGGTTTTCGCTATTCGGTAGGTACGACGTTACACTAATTTAAAAAAAAAATAAACCGCGCGTCTTAGCCTCATCATCAGGGCTAAAAAACGATTTTAGTCGATAGCGCCCGAACGGCATAACTTAAAATTTTCGCGTTTGCGCAAATCAATATTAGGTCTTAGCAGAAGTATCCTACGCGTAACGGCCATTTTCCAAGTCATGTGGTTTTTGACATATGACAGGTGACAGATGTCATTTGACATTTGACAGGTGACGTTTGACATTTGACAGATAGTATTGGCCACGCGCTAAATAACGCGTCACACAAGATTCCTAAATATTTAATTACGTCAGAGATATTAAGATAATAAGCTCTCCCTGGGGACGGAGGCTCATGAACATACCATCTAGGACTACTGACAAATGTCCGAAAAAAATTTTGTAATATAAGGCGAGTTTGTCCACTTATACGCATTATGTCGCCGACCAAGAATGCATTTTTCTTACTTGCGTTAGTTTCACGATAAAAGAAATGAAAACAAATTAAAAATTAACGAATGTTAACTACTAGAATACAGCAAATCAAGGAGAAAATGCATTTGTAAGCGGTAGATTAAAAAATATTCTCAAAGATCCATATACAGCTTTACAATGGCAAGCTTAATATGCTCTAAATTCAAACAACAAAAAAATATAAAGTTTTATTCCAGTCACCGTGTCACCGTGTCACCGCAATCTTATTTGTTTCATTGAATTCTCGCCCAACTTTATTCGATTGTTTCTCCTGAAATTGTCGAATGGAATATTAGCCAAAAGTGTAAACAAGTAAATATGCTCCCTTTTTTTATAGCTTTCACAAATTAAATACTGAAAGTAGGATCGTCCTTTCCAGTTTCTACCACTCACACATGTTTGCTGTGAAACACAATGGGTATATGACGATTGAAAATACAGCAAGTAATGTTGTATGGAAATTGTCGCAGACAAGCACTGGCTTGTTTGCGACATGTCTGCCTAATGTACGAGCGGCAATTTAAAACTATGCGCTCTAATAAAAAATAACACGTCCACGACATGTCGAGGACATGTCGTAAACAAATGTCTTTTAGATGTACAATCGGCCTTACAACTTCAAAAACACAAGTTTGGCAGACCATCACCTCGAAAGCTTTACACAGTTCAGAACAGAATATGTTTAAGTTGATTTTCTGTAAAGTTAATAGTCTAGTATATTGTTCGGTTTTATTATTTTAAAATCAGAAAAATTAATAGAATTGTTTATTTCCATTTCAATTGTAAATTTAACATTTTTGTAAACGTTGTAGGCATTTTTATCACTGCTATCAATAAAAGCCCCAACATCATCCATATATAGTGACCAGTAAAAAAATTAGACAGTCTTTCTCCCCTGCAAAATAATCAGTTTATAATGTATCTAAAAATATTTCAGCTTAAAATGGTGATAAAGGTGATTCATAACTAGTCACATATTTTGTTTCAAATAAAGGTATTAAAAAAGAAAAATCCTGCTTCAGGCACAACCTCAATAAAGTAAAAACGTCTATGTGTATCTTTTCTTATTTTTTTACGTCGCATCTGGAGCCTTTATTTTTGAAGATGAAAAAATATTTTTTTTATAAAAATTGTATTTTTAAAATATGGCCTAATCTTTAAAACTATTTTAAAATTTAATGTGAATTGAATGTTTTATAGAAGAAATAGTTTATTTCATTCTGTCAAGTAAATTAACTTACCCTGTACTAATTTGTCCGTCCGCAAAACGACTCGTACTGTAATGAGACACATAACGGATTTGTAACGTAAAATACCATTACAAAAGCTACTTAACCTGGTTGGGAGGCTGTAATGAGCTGTATCGCGTGAACTTGAAATCTATAAGTTTACTGACGCGTCGCGTTTCCGTTATGCACTTCTAATATTCCAGTACTATTTTTTCTTTATTATTTTATTTAGCTTAAATTATAAATATATTAAATAAAAATCACATTAGTGTTACCTGTATACGGTTCCTATCTTAAACTATTGCTGATGAAAATGGTGACTCAATGATACGTAATCCTTCCTCCACGTCGATCAGCAGATTAGGTAACAAACTCGGTGACTCAGGACGATAAGGTTGGGGATCGGGATAAATAAGCCGGAGTGTGGCATTCTGCATTTAGCATTGATTGTATAATGTCGATTATTTAAAATTTGTAATATACGGGTTTTCGTTAAGTAAAGTCTTTATAATTATTTTTATAACCAATATTTAGTTTACAGTTCAGGTGTGGGGTGTGACCTAAAGATTTTATAGTGGTTTAAGTGTGTTGGCTATTTATTTCTAGTGATAGTTACTAAAAAAATAACTTTTAGGAAGTTGTGTTTAGTGTTTAATTAAATTAAGTTTAGTTAAATAACGTTTGGATAGACATCGCCTATAATATACTACGTAGTATTAAGTGCATATTTGAGTTAGTTTGTTTATTTTTGTTAAGAAAAACCTTACTTTTACGAAGTAATCGTTTCGATGGTGGAAACTTTTACGTAAGTTTCAAATCTGTTAAATAGTTTACTATTACCCATTAAATTAATAATTATTTCTATTTATTCTTTTACGAAGAATAACTAACAAAATTTGTGAATATGGGTAAGAGGCGTCGTGATAGATCTAGTAGTAGTAGTAGTAGTACCAGCAGCAAGAGTAGTTCCAGCTCACGTAGACGTTCAAGATATCGAAAAACTATATCAGAGAAGGACTCTAATAAAAGATCTGTCGAAAAATCATCCCTTAACGAAGGGAGACATAAAAGACTGACACCAGATAATTCTTCAACACGAAGGCGAGTAGATTCGCAACATTCAAGAAGTATTAGAGAAGGTGATTCTTATCCAAAAGGAAATGAACAAATACTGGTCCATATTCCCAATGATGTAACCCAGTCAGATACGACAGAATCTTTAGATATGAGGTCCTCATACGAAGAGCGAATTAAACGACTGGAAAGTATAATAAGAAATATGCCTCATCAAAGTTCAAATACGTCGAGACTTACGGTTCAAGCAGAATGTATCCCACAATTCTATCCAGAAAATGACATGACTGCTAGCCAATGGCTCCAAAAGATCGAGCAACTCAAGAATGTAAATTGTTGGGATGACATTACTACAATATACCATATGCAGTCACGCTTAGCTGGTATGGCTCGCACTTGGTACCATAGCCTGACATCAGTGAATCATACTTGGGAAGAATGGAAATCTCTTATTACGAGGACTTTCCCAGATCATGTGGATTTTGCCAAAACTTTAAGAAAGATGCTAAATAGGCAGAAATCGAGTGATGAGTCCATGGCTATATATTATTTTAGTAAAATGGAACAGTAGGGAGAATAGGGGAGTTTCACGCCCTCCGTCCACCGGTGGAGCTTATCATCTTAAAATCTCTGACGTAATTAAATATTTAGGAATCTTGTGTGACGCGTTATTTAGGGTGTGGCCAATACTATCTGTCAAATGTCAAATGTCACCTGTCAAATGTCAAATGTCACCTGTCACCTGTCATATGTCAAAAACCATGTGACTTGGAAAATGGCTGTTACGCGTAGGATACTTGTGCTAAGACCTAATATTGATTTGCGCAAACTCGAAAATTTTAAGTTATGCCGTTCGGGTGCTATCGGCTAAAATCGTTATTTGACCCTGATGATGAGTTTAAGACGCGCGGTTTAAATTTTTTAAAATTAGCGAAACGTCGTACCTATCGAATAGCGAAAACCGCATGACGCCATCTTTAACCATAAAGGCGCTACAGCTGTTTAAAAATCGTCAAAATTCATCAATTAGCGATTAGGCCGGTAACCCTATAGTAAATTGATCATTGTGGGCTTCATGCTTTAACATCAGGCTTACAAGTGGGTCTAATATGGTTATTTTAGCGTCCTACACAGGTATTAAAATAATGGCGACTACCACCTGTCAAATGTCACCTGTCAACTGTTATATTTCGCGAACCACGTGACTTAGAACCTGCTTACGTGGATGAGACATATCTTAGGGCCTTACGCATGCGTTAAAATAATGGCGTCTGTCAAATGTCACTTGTCAAATGTCTAACCTAACATGCGGGGCCCCCCTGCGCTTAAGCACCGGGCCCAGGGTGTAGGCCTGGGGCTTAGGTGTGGGGTGAAGAGCCTTAAGAGTTAAATTCTAAACTTTCAAAAGGCTTTATACAGAATATTAATAATATTATTAAAAAGAACACTTAATAAATTTATTTGACCCGCCTATGGCTAACTATAACAGTTATTAAAAATAAAATTATTAAATAAGTAAAATTCTTATCACGTTAAAACGGAAACCAGTATCCTGTTGACAATTAAAATATTCCACAACGAAAATTCCACAACGCAGAGAAGTAAAATTCTTATCGCACCAAAACGGAAACCAGCATCCTGTTGACAATTAAAATATTATTTCACAACGAAAATTCTAGAACCTTGATTACACATGTTCGCAAGTATAAATAGCTGAAAATACGATTAAAACAACATATCGTCAGTTACAGTCGCCTTGAACGGTGTTCTCTTCTGGGTGAATTTTGAACTTTTTAGACTTTGTGCGTTATTTTTTTGTGAAAAGTGATTTTTATTTTACAATCGTAAGTACTTAGTTTTATTTATTGCTTAAAACCTATTTTTCCTTATAATTACACATAGTTAAATAGAAGTTCTTATTTTTATTAATGTTAGTAATTTATTTATTAAAAATATTAAAAACACCCGTTAAATCTTTAAAACTATTATTTTTGAATGTTCTTTTATTTTAGCTACACATTACTTATTAATATTAAACATTATCAAAAATTTAT
>JAHBCN010014710.1:0-17500 GCA_019359885.1 Listronotus oregonensis
AAGTATGAATTTTTAAAGAAATATATACCCTCCAGATCCATTTAAAAAAAAACCCGACACAAATGCAAAAATACTATACAAAATGTCGTACGAAAATAAAAATTAGTCCGTACTAATGGACGACCTACAGTCGTACACATTCGTACGATCTAAGTCGTCCATATTCTCATGACTACTAAGTCGTACGTAAGTACTACGCATCCAGTGGACGGCCAGCCTTAGTCTTGAACCATTAATAATTAATCGAAGTCGAACGTATTTAGCTTATAATTAATAGTTAAATAAACGGTAAAGTATTTAATTGCTTTATCTAAAAAAAAAAATCTTTTATAAAAATAATAATAATTTATTAAATTTGTATCATTTGGGACTGTAATAAAATTCTGTTAATTCTACTATTCTTACGTTATTTAAAAACATCATTTTAAAAATCAACTATTTATGCATTAAGTAACTTTTTTAAAATTTCACACAGCTATTGTTATACTTAGAATTAATAATTTAAATAATCAATTTTTTCAAATATTAAATAAAAATTTTATAAAATATTTTAGATGTACATTAATTACAATTGATGCAATTGTCGCTTCAACGGGTAGTAGCTGACTGAACCGGGAACAAAAGTGCCTTCATACTATCGATACATGTAGTGATAAGTTCGATCAAACAAAATTTCTGATCGCGACTGGAATGCGATTTGACCGGAACTTGACTGTTACGGATAGTATGAATACACACATTTTTTTTCATTTAATACTATTTAACCAGACCGAGATCGGACCGCGAACAAACCGTGATCGACTTGATAGTGTGGATCCAGTCTTAAGACTTCAACTTTGGAAAGCCGGGTAAAGAACAGGGCTTCCCTACCATATGTGCAAAGTGTGCAATGCACACGGGCGCCATCCTTTAGGGGAGCTTAAACCCAGGGTCAAAAATTGCAATAATTAAAAAAAACAAAAATAATTAATTTTATAATAAAAGTTGAGAAATTAAATAGGATTAGGTATAAATACACACGAAATTTTATTAGTATATGATCCAGTTACTGCCGATTCCTATGTTGCGAGAACATGTCAGGCGGTAGTTTCTTGATTTTTCCTGTTCAGACATGAACAATGCCCGGAGCGCTATAAAAGCAATGCATCGCCAGAGGCGTTTTTAAACCGGTTAGTTCACTGGACCGTGCAATAAGTGCAAAAAAACAAGTAATCCTATTAATTGTTACATTTAAAGTGATTTTTATTTTGTCAAGTGTTGTGTTGTACAGGGTCCGGCAAAATGAACAACCCATTTTAAATTGCTTATAAAAATTTATTAACTTTAAAAACAAAACAAAGGAACATGTATTCTTAAACAAGAAAGATGGGAGTTTATTATGCTTTGAATATGGTGTGCCGCAAATGACCGCCACCCTCTTCAATACATTCTTCTAACTGGTTCATAAATTTTCTCATTACATTTTGAAGAACTTGCCTAGAAATAGCGTGGATTTCATTGGCAATATTTGTTTTTATTTCTTGAACAGTTGCGATCTTGTATGGGTGAAAATTCATTTTTTTTAACATTCTTCAGATAAATTTAAAACAGTAGCATGTTTAACAACAGATTTTTTGGGACTAGCGATAATTGCATTTCTAACTCTGTCTTCGTTCAGTGCATTGCAGGCAGATCTTGGCCGCCCACTTGACTTCTTGTCTAAAACGGATCCTCCTGTCCTCCATTTGAATCCAAACTGAAGGTCTTCCGCTGCGGTGTCGGTCATTAAATTGACGTCGAAAACACCTTTGAACGGCTATAATGGAATTATATTCAATAAATTTTTCCACACAAAAATGCGATGTTCTGTTAACCAACGCGGCATTTTGCAATTCAACAATTTTAATAAACTCTCCAAAGCCTACTTCTCCAAATAAAAATATCGCCATAGTGAATACTCGATACATTTTTTTTATATTAAAGAAACAAAATAGGTAATACATTTTGCCGGACCCCGTATAATACTTTGTTTACTACTTTTTTTCTAAAAAATTAAGTGCTTAATAACTGCTGACTGCAATTTCAACTGTTTGATTTTTTATAATATGGAAAGTGTTCCCTACTTTACTTTATACTATCAACATTAACCCATTATAGGATACTGGTTATAATTATTCTTTATTACCTACATATCTTTTTATTAATTGAAATGTCATGTACAGGGTCTTTGACTATATTTACGTGCTTCCTAGAGCCTTAGAGAGTTTAAAAAAGTAATTGGTTTTTTATCCATAACTCGCTTAGTTTTTATGCTATTAATCTTTTTAAAAAACTATTTTGTAGGTTTTTTAAGGGCTATAAAATCAAATTAGTTTAATACTTTTTCTGCCTTTATTTTAAAAAAGGTTTAAGCTGAAAGGGGTCAAACAAAGGGCTTTTACTTAAATATGTAAACTCGGTGCTTATTATTGTGATTACTTTACAAGTTAATTGCTAATTCCCATGAGTACTAATTATTTATTTGTTTTTTCAGAATAAAAGAAAAAGACCTTCAGGTTTAAAGTTTTGCGCGCAAAAGAAACTGAGACTACAAGAAAGGAAAACAATGAAGATTCCACGGAGACTATCGATGCGACCGAATCTCAAGATTCTCAATCCTTAGTATCAGTAACCGTGAGTGGACCATCTGAAATTTCAACTGAGGCAACTACGGTAACATCAGGTCCTGCAACAAGTGGCGGCGCTTGTAGCAGCAAAACAGCTTCAACTGATGCAGAGCCCGATGAAGCGATGACACCATCTTCGTCTACAGCACTTCAGGTAATTCAGCTTGTGTAAGAAGTTCGGTAATGTCAGCTACCAAAATACCTGCTGCAAGTGACACTTTCGATGAAGGCTTTAATGAGGCTAGCGTCGATATAATTCCCTCCGACCCCGGTTTGTAGCCCGAAATAATTACCAATGAGATAGCTAGAATATTGGTTAAACTTGGTCCGCCCTTGATAGACATCAGTTTTAGCTTTCCTAGTAATAAAGATAAGAGAAAGTTTTTGTGCAAATACTTTGTAAGAAGTCTAGCAAATTGAGAAAAAGTCGAAAGGACTTGGCTTATTTACTGTATTTCTAAATATTCTGTATTTTGTTTTTGTTGTAAGCTGTTTTGTAAAACACCTAACACTTTTTGTGATACAAATCTGCTTGGCAACACTTGTCTTTGCTAATAAAGAAATGCGGATTTTATAAACGGAAAAAAAATATGATATGAAAATATGAGAATATAAATGGCGCGACGTATTGTAAAGAATTATTGCGATTGTTAAGTATTTATCTACACAATGCTTGGCATTTCAAGGTTCTTCTAAATTACTTTTTGAACATAACAATGGAAATTTGAAACTGTTGAGATGATTGCCTCTTTTGATTCAGTGATGAGACAGCACGTTAGCCGAGTATGTAACTCCCCAAAGCCATCTGTTAAAATGACTGATTATTTAGGCGTGCGAATACAGAATGAAATAATTAAATTATTGTCGTCTGAAGTAAGAAATAATATTTTAGAAATGGTTCGCAGTTCAAGATATTTTTCAATAATATTAGATTGTACACCAGACACTAGTCATACTGAGCAAATTAGTCTTGTTCTGAGGTATGTTGTCCTTAACACAACTTCAAAAAAGGTTGAAGTTAAGGAAAGTTTTCTTGCGTTTAATCCAATACTGGACTCTACTGGGAAAGGGATACATACATTTGTGACAGAAATTTTGAAAAAATTAAATTTAGATATTAAAAATATGAGGGGACAAGGTTATGATAATGGGGCAAATATGAAGGGACAGCATATTGGGTTTCAAAACGCATTCTTGACGCGAATCCGAAGGCCCTTTTTGTACATTGTGCGGCTCATACTTTGAACTTAACAGTAAATGACGCTTCTAAAGTGTCAGATGCTACAATAAACTTTTTTAATCTTGTGCCAGAGTTATATAATTTTTTTTCGTCATCCACCAAAAGGTGGGATATTTTGAAGAAAATGTTCCCGGGTTAAGTTTAAAGCCTCTAATGCCCATTTGCACCGCATTTCTTAACCCTGGATTATGACCTAACACAAGATTAAACCAAAATTTTCTTTTGATGTCGGATTTGGATCCTAATCTGTGATTAAATTTAATCCCGAAAAAATTACAGATTATCTTGGAGTTATGTTTTAATTCTTGCTGTGTATAAACAACAGAACCAAACTTTATTATCATAATAATATCCAAAAATGGATAATTTGCAAAATTTTGTATTTGAAAATGATATTTATGAGAATGACTTAGAAATCCTTGTTCTAGTAGAATTTGGTTTCCCAAAAAGAAGGTATGAAAGGAGTAATTATTTCGAAGATTTGGATAAGCTCCAATTTTTCCAGAGGTTCCGACTTAAAAAAATACAGTACTAAATCTGCTGAATGAAATAGAGGAAAATTTAGAATATCCCTTTTATAATTCTGCCTCAGTTCAATGTAAAGTGGAAGTGAACTATCATTTATCCTGGAATATTTTGAACTACTTTTTATAGGTATATAGAATATTCAATGTGTTAAATCAGAAGATCACTAGTTTCTGTATATATTGTGAGCTATTATCATAACTATATATCCAGACTTTAAGGTATTTACTGCTTTTAGGAATGAAAGTGTCTCTCCTATTAATCAATTGCTCACAACCTTAAGATTTTCTGCTACTGGGGGACATATAGCTACAGTGGCTGATTATATGGGGTTGCATACTTCAACAGCATCTAGAATAATTTCTAAATTGTCAGGAGTGATTGCCAGATTTTATCCTAGATATATTTTCATGCCGCAAGGTAACGAAATTTTGGATGTACAAACTAATTACTATGATATAGCAAGATTTCCTCGGGTGATTGGATGTGTTGATGGAACACATATTCGCATTCAATCGCCAGGTATGTATTTTTAAATAGTTTTATCAATAATAAATCTATAAAAATATTCATTATAATTTGAAAATAAATATATTGGTTTTCTTAAAATATATTATAAAGGTAGGAGTACCATAATTTTTATTAATTTACACTACTTTGAAGATAAAAAAATATATATAGAAAAAAAACCTTAATAAATGCTTCTATTTTTTTTGCAGGGGGTGCTTAACACACAAGTAGTGGGGGATAGCAGTTTAAGAATAAGGGATTTGGTAGCCAGATGGCCAGGCTCAACCCATGATAGTACAGTGTTTAATCATTCAAGACTAAGAGCGAGATTAGAAGCGAAAGACTTTCCCAATACTACAATTTTAGGTTAACACTCACCTATTTAATCTCAAAAATTTGCCTTACTTTATATATCATTTTTTACTATAATTTTTATTCTAGGAGATAGTGGATATTTTTTATCTACCAATCTATTAACTCCCCTTTTAAATCCAGGAAACAGAGCAGAACAGTTATATAATGAAGCTCATATAAGGACACGGAACACAATAGAGAGGCTAATTGGTGTGTGGAAACGAAGATTTCCTATACTTGCTTATGGATTCAGGGTCCATATAAATACATCATTAAAAATTATAGTTGCTACTATACTTCATAATATAGCTATTGCAATGAATGAAGATAAACCGCCAGTCGAATTTGATATTGAACATTTAAATTATCTTATTCAAATGGGGAATATTCCTGATGGGAGAGATATACATAATCAAAATGGCCACCATGAAGCAATTTATAGGAATATGCTAATCAACAATTATTTTTCAAATTTATAAATTAATTCCATAAGATATTTAGATTTGTATTAATTTTTTAGACTTTTAGGGAGATAATAAATCTACCAAGAGTGGCTTTACATTTATAGTGGTCTTTTTTTAATTTATGTAATTATTTAAAAATGTCATGTGCTATAATTGATGTTTTTTAAGAAAAACCGTTTAAAAACTGGTGTCGTGTTGCCAATTAAATTTTATTTTAAAATGTACTAGCAACTGATTTTTATTTGGTACTACTCTTCTTGAAAAAAAAACTCTGGTAAACTTTCCAGTTGCAGCATTTTTATATTTCAACAAAAAATAGACAATGTTAAGTAAAACTGAACATATTTGCAGAAATATACTTGACTGATGGAAAAAATCACAAAATAATTAACCATACTTTTAAATATCATAAAACAATTAAACTAATTTTCTTAAATCCAGAATTAAATATAAAAATATTGAACTTAGAATCCTTTTTTCTTAAATAATATTTCATCTTTAACATACAAACATATTCGAAACATATAATTAACAGACTACTTCTGTTTTTCAACACTGAAAAAACAGCTAAACACTACTCTTGTCAGAATAAAATATATGTATTAGATTCCAACTTTCTTTTTTGAGTTCAATGTCTAGTTGCAATGAGGCTTCTACTCATGTTCTTTTAACAGTAAGTTCTGCTTTTATCTGCTAAAAGTTCATATTTTCTCCTAACATGGATGATGCAAAATTTCTAACACGCTGGTCTGTGAGAGTGTTCGCGAAATTAATTTTCTTTTTTCTCATTAGTAGATTTAAATGCCCAATAAACAGAATCAAAAATTTTAATTAACTTTCCTAAAATAACTGTTTATAATAAAATATCACCGTTTAAATCTTGTATTTATATTTAATTCAAAATATTTACTTAATATATTACATACCCTACTTCTTGTTACTTCCAAAGCCACCCGCCTATCGTCTTTCTAGATTGATTTCGTGTATTGCTTGCATATCATCAGGTACAATAAACAATCTTGTCGTTATTAGTTATTTCTGCACAGTCCTAGAATTTGAAAAAATAAAAAACGACTTTCAGTGAATGTATCGTTAAACAACTGATGTTGTTAAGACTTTGAATAGCTATTACGGGGTCAAAATAAGCGTTAAGCTCAACGGAAGCAAATATACCTTTAATATATTTGATATTACAAACATATTATTATTATTATTATTATTATTACAGTATACATATTACAAGGCTATTGTTGTTACATACATACATATTGGCTGGCTACATATTATCCATATTATTAGCTATTATTGGCTATTATTATTATTGTTATTATATATTATTATATATATATATATATATATATATATATATATATATATATATATATATATATATATATATATATATATATATATATATATATATATATATATATATATATATATATATATATATATATATATATATATATATATATATTTATATAAATATATTAAAGTATATTACTCAATTAAATTGCCTTTATTTTTATTTAATAATAGTTTATTCAAAAGTCTTAGGAAAGTTTCACAATTATAGAGTCAAACAAGCTACTTGAAAACATTACATTCACTGAAATTTGTTTTTATTTCACCAGGACTGTGCAGAAGCAACTAATAACATTAAGATTGTTTATGTACCTGATGATATGCAAGCAACGTCTACAAATCAATCTAAGAAAAAAGAGTTCAAGGCCTTTGCACATGGCAGGTGTAAGTAGGGTGTGGACATATTAAGAAAGCAATATTTGATAATATAAATACAAGATTTAAAACAGTAATTATTTTATTATAAACAGTTATTTTAAGTTAGTTAAGTTACTGATTCTGTTTATTTTTTTTAGACTTGTAAATATAATAATGGAAAAAGAGAAATTAATTTTCGCAGACGCAGACCAACAACTATTAAAACATTTACATCATCCATGTTAGGAGAAAAATATGAACTTTTAGCAGATAAAAAAATAGAACTTGCTGATTGTTTAAAAAAGAACATGAGTTAAGAATGACCTCATTGCAACTAGACATTGAACTCAAAAAAAGAAAGTTGGAATCCTAAGTTACCTACATATTTTATTCTGACTTGTAGTAAAATTAGTGTTTAACTTGTTTTTATGATGTTGAAAAGCAGGGCTGAATATGTTAATTATATGTTTACATATGAATATGTTTAATATGTTAAAGATATTGAACTTAAGAAAAGAAGGTTGGAATTCTAAGTTCAATGTTCCTACATATTTAATTCTAGTTTAAAGTGAAATTAGTGTTTAAGTTGTTTTATGATGTTTAAAAGTATGGTTAATTATTTTAATGATTTTTCCACATCTGGTCAAATTTCTTCACCTACCTAGTATGTTAGTTTTACTTAACTGTTATTGTGTATAAATGCAGTTTTTTGTTGGGAAATAAAAATGCTGCAACTGGAAAGTTTACCAGAGTTTTATTTTTTTTTTCAAAAGAGAGTAGTACCAAATAAAATCTGATTAAGCTAGTACATTTTATTTAAAAATAAAATTTAATTGTGTGCAATCTTTAACACCAGTTTTTTAACGGTTTTTCTTAAGAACATCAATTATAGCACATGACATTTTTAAATAATTACAGAAATTAAAAGACCACTAAAATGTAGAAGTTTAACTCTTGGTAGATTTATTATCTCCCTTAAAAGTCTAAAAATTAATACAAATCTAAATATCTTATGGAATTAATTTATAAATTGAAAAATAATTGCTTGATTAGCATATTCCTATAAATTGCTTCATGGTGGCCATTTTGATTATGTATATCTCCCATCAGGAATATTCTCATTTGAATAAGACAATTTAAATGAAACAATATCAAATTTGACTGGCGGTTTATCTTCATTCATTGCAATAGCTATATTATGAAGTATAGTAGCAAATTTATAATTTTTAATGATGTATTTATATGGACCCTGAATCCATAAGCAAGTATAGGTGTCTGTTTCCACACACCAATTAGCCTCTCTGTGTTCCGTGTCCTTATATGAGCTTCATTATATAACTGTTCTGCTCTGTTTCCTGGATTTAAAAGGGGAGTTAATAGATTGGTAGATAAAAAATATCCACACTACCTCTAGAATAAAAATTATAGTTAAATGATATATAAAGTAAGGCAAATTTTTGAGATTAAATAGGTGGGAGTGTTAACCTAAAATTGTAGTATTGGGAAAGTCTTTCGCTTCTAATCCTAACATGGATGATGTAAATGTTTTAATAGTTGTTGGTCTTCGGTGCCCAGAAAATTAATTTCTCTTTTTTCCATTAGTATATTTAACAGTCTAAAAAAAAAAATAAACAGAATCAGTAACTTAACTAACTTAAAAATAACTGTTTATAATAAAATAATTACTGTTAAATCTGTATTTATATTATTCAAAATATTGCTTAATATATTACATACCCTACTTACACTGCCATGTCCAAGGCCTTATCAGTCTCTTTTTTCTTAGATTGATTTGTAGACGTTGCTTTTGTATATCATCAGGTACATAAACAATCTTAATGTTATTAGTTGCTTCTTGCTAATATATTAATATATATATATAAATATATATATATATATATATATATATATATATATATATATATATATATATATATATATATATATATATATATATATATATATATATATATATATATATATATATATATATATATATATATATATATATATATATCTCTATATAAAAAAATAAAAAAATTCTGTATGATATAAAATTATTTTTTTGTTGGACATAAATGTAAATAGAATGTTCAAAAAAACTAATAAATACTTACAATGTCATTTAGCAAAGAGATATCTGGAGGTTTTTGAAGGTCTGATATCTTATAATGTTTCCAATCTTTTTCTTTAGCGAAAACATTTTGACACATGTTATTCTTTATTACTTCTGTTCCATTGGCATCATGTTCCTGAGTCCAACGACTGGAGGACAGAGAATGCTAAAACAAGTTTCCAAAATTATAAAACAATTCATTGCAAATTTCATAATTAGAATTTTTTTTAATCACCTTTCATCTACACTTAACATTTATAAATAAAATATTTAGCACAGTAAGGAAATAGGTACCTGTCCATAATCAGATTTAAAACAATCATATTATCATAATGACATATTTACAAAAATGCTCATCCATGAAATGATATATTTTTTGTTTCTGTAGTAAGGCGTTACAAAAAAAAGTGTTAACACTTTTCTTATGCAGGCAATGAAGTATTGGTTTTACAAAAACTGACATATTTTAATTTTAAGTAGTTTTACATTTTGAACTCGGATAAACACAAGTGAGATATATCATACCTTGCCTTTAATTTTCTATAATTTCAAAAATATCCTTACAAGTACATATATTTCTAATAACAATTTACTGTACATATTTAAATGTAAGAAGATAAATTATTGATTACCGTTTTGCAATATAATTGTCATTTCTAAGTAGGTACTTACCTCAGAACTATCCAAAAGCGAGTCATGACTTACTGCATCACTATCATATGGATTGTTTAATCCAAATACAGTTTTTTGACTAACAATTTTTAATAATTTATTGTCTTCAGGTGTGAATGCTGCAGGTTCAGGACCTCCCCCAGTTAAATATATATTTCTTTACGGTGTTCTGCTGCCTTCTTTCTTATGTCTTTCTTCAGATTTTTATAGAAAATTTTCAAAGCATCTACAGTTCTATTTACGAGATTTGGTGTTTGTGAATTAAACTTTTCAGTGATTAAACACCATGCTTTATTCTTTTCTTCTACAGTCACAGCATCAGTTTTCTTATTTTCTACTACAGCCTTATGCTCATTTACTAGGGATATGAGAACTTCTTTTTCCTTGGCCGAAAAATTGGCTTGTCGCTGTCGTTTCATTCCTAAGGAAACAACAAAAAACTTATGGGGAAAATGGAAAATTGATGAGGTAGTTAATAATGTAAAAGTTGTTTTTCAGATCATTCCAAAAATAACATCTCTGGATTTTTACGTCTCTGCTCTTTTCTTTATGAAACATGTAACTTTTTTATGTAAGAAATTAAGGTATGGTCGTTTTCTAAAACTTATGTTTTAATATTTTCAGCCATAACATCAAGTGCCAGAAAAATAAATTTGTACGCATAAAATCTTCAACATTAGGAAAATAGATGCGTTTTCATGTCGTTCATCTAACTTTTTTGAAATCTTTCTCTGTCTGGGTAAAGAAAGTTCAAATACCCTAATGATTGAATTTTCGTTGAAAGAGTCTTCATTTTATGAAAAAAATCATTGAAACAAGGGTTGGTTCGATAATTTAAAAGCGACTGAACAGTTGCTTTTGCTTTCAGAAACATTGTCGGAATACTGAGTTGTGGTGACTGCAATTCTTTGGACAAAATGACAGTTGCACCCAATAGATACTAATTTAAGTACAATAAGACAGAACAAAAATTCTTCACTTAAAATGGTTTTTAATGCTTCTGAAGCATCAGCTGCTACTTTTGCGTTGTTTTTATCCGTTGAAACAATATTTAAAGTTTTAATTACAGCGGGCAGAAGTTAAATTTTAGAGAAGAGTAAAGGCATAGATGTACTATTTTGGTGTTTGCAAATAAGCTTTACAGTTTTATGTTAAAGGTGGGAAAAAGTATAGTGAGTCCAGATTGGCTCCCGACAGCACGCCGCTGCGAATATAGAGCTGCCCTATAGAATCAAAATATTCAGTTAAATAAAAATTTAGCTGTACCAGTAGGACAGCCAGTACTGCTCTTTTAGGTAATTTTTTGACTTTTTTAGAAGGACTGTAATACGTAATTTATGCATTAATTTTTTAATTCTAGAACAATTTATTAAGAATTGTAACCTAAGCAATAATGCGTCAAGGGTATTTAAATAAAAGTAGGGGTTAGATTATTAATATGAGGTTTAACCACTTTAAGGTTTGGATAAGACAGAAAAACTTCTGCTGTTACATCAGATTTTAGAGTCTAGACACTCTAGAAAAAGAATGGGAGAGTGTAAAAAGTTTATGGTTTCTCTATGTGGGCTCTAAAGTGATATATAAAAGTGGCAGTGATCAAGCTTTTTTGTACACCATTCGATTTCTATTTTGTTGTTTTGGTAGTATAAGGTCATACCTAACAAATGTATTTTTTAATTTTCTTTCATTTTAAAAGTGAACCTTAGTTTTGCATAAAAAGCATTTAATGCGTTTAGAATATATTCAGTTTTATTTTTAGAAAAGAAAAAAGTAATGCAATCATTTACGTAACATAAGAAAAGGAGTATTTAACATCCCCGATTTGGAATTACGGTGTTTTCTTATTCTTCTAAGACCATGTGTGCTATAAGGCGCGGAATGGGAGAACCCATTGCGCATCCCTCGATTTTTTATAAAACTTCTTTTTATATTTAAAATTTGTAGATTTTAAAATAGGTTCAACAGCAATTGGGAAGTTGTTAAGGGGAATATCTGAGAATTTTTTAATTTGACCAAATTTTTTCTTCATAATATTAAGAGCTAGTTCAATTAGTACGTTTGTACACATGTATAGAATATCCAAAAATATAAAAACATAATCATTAGGTACGGATATATTTTTAAGTTTTTCTTTAAAGTTTTAGGAATCTTTGATATATGAGTTGGTCTTATTTATGCCATTTTTCAGAATATCTTTTTAGAACTCAGAAAAATTACTTAAAGGTAATTGTACACAGGAAACAAAGGAGCGCATAGGTATGCCTTCTTTTTACAACTTTGGTAATCCATACATATTTACTGGTAGTGCATTATGAATTTTTATTTTTTTAGCAATGTTAGGGGAAATATAGTTTTGATTTTCCCATCGTTTTATGATATCATTATTTTCTTCCTGAAATTTGGTAGTAGGGTCATTTGGAAATTTGTTTGTATGTTTGTGGATCCGAAAATAGGGTATTAATTTTATTATTGTATTCAACAGAGTCCATGATAGCATTAATATTAGATTTATAAAGCACTAGTATTTTTTTAAATTAGGATTTTTTTAAGGAACTTAATTAATTCTTTTTAGTTTTGTCCATTATATCGTTTTTGAATTTGTTATTATTTAAATTAAGTCTATTTTTAAAATTTGTTAAAATATTAGCGCAATTTGCTAGAACTTTATCTTTTTATCCGTAGAAAGTTTATTAATTGGCATTTCAACCTATGCGATTATTTTTGGTATAGGGAGATCTTTAAAGGTTTTAACTGGAGAAGCAAAATTTGACCCTAAACTAAAAATCTCGATAAAAACTTGTTTAAAATAAAACAATATAAACCATCCCAGAAACATTAATCTAGAAAGGGAATGGTTTGAAAATTTAACAAATGTAGAAATCCCGAATTACACAATCGATATTTTAAGTTTGGGGTCAAAATTTGTTTTTCCAGTAAAAATCTCTAAAGATCTATCTATACCAGAAATGATTAATTATAATTTTATGGACCTTATAACCTTTCAGAATTAACCAATTTTTATCTTAGAAGCAATAAATGTCATACAAGAAAACCTAATCTTTCTTTATTTTAATTATTAAACATATTCTTTTCGGACAAAGATAATTGGTTTTACTATTTCGTTTTCTGTCTTGTTTGATTTACCTTTTAAAGTGAAATTTCATGTCATTCGCCACTTAGGTTTTTCTCTTTTTGTAAGTTTACACTGGCCATTTTTTGGGGTATCCTTTTAGGACACAAAAGGGAAATAAGGTTTAACGTTTATTATTTTATTAAGTTACCTACCAAAATCCCAGTATTCGAGAATAATAATCCCAAAGTAGAGATACTTACTTATAGATATGACTAAACTGCTTGGTTGGATGTAATTATTTTATCTAAATGAATTTCTAATTTACATTTTTACCATTACTATAGCGTCTAAGCTAGCTTAATTGTTGATCATATTCCTATTTATTAGGCGTGTAAGTCCTAATTTAAATTTTTAAAGAACTTTGTCGAATTCTGTAGTTTTTGAATAGACTATATTATTATTTTTATTAAAAGAGAAAAAAATGGCATACAATAGAATAATAAATAAACCCACATCAACTTTATTTTTAGACCAAAATTTAATTTCAATATTACACAGCCCAACAAAATAAAAAAAATTTTGGTGCCGAAGAATTTACAACTGGTTTTAAATAAGTTTGACGCGTTGATTTCAAAAAAGTCTTCCAATTTTTCGTAGCAGCTCTAGTTTTTTGGTAATCGATTATACAGTATAAAAAAGCTAAAAATAATGACAAAATATTTTTACTGCTCAAAACCAAAATCTTGCGGCGGGCTAAATTCAAATTAAATTACCTTATTTAGGTACTTGGAAATCCTCATGATCGTAAAACCCAAATTTCGGATACCTGCCGAACCCTCCCGACCGAATTTCGCTACCTGGGTTGTTACTTTATGTATACTTATACACTTACACGCTTCATTTTACTGTTAGTCTTTATAAGTATTAAGTGAAATTGTGATATCAGTTTGTAGTTCATTGTGGTCAGTGTTGTGTCGAAACAAAATAATTTAACTTATGGCATCTACAAGTAGACGTGGTTCTGTTATATATGTGGTGAATATACTTTTAAAGAAAACAGAAAACCTATTTCCGACTTTGAAAAAGAACTTATCTCGCCTATTTTGGCGTCCACTTGGGAGACCAGGATAAATCTTGGGCTCCACATTTAGTATGTAAAACATGCGTTGAACATTTGCGGCAATGGTCAATGGGAAAGAGGAACTGCCTAAAGTTTGGAATGCCAATGATTTGGAGAGAAGCAAAAAACCATTACGATGATTGTTATTTTTGTAGTATCGATATTAAAGGCATTAATCGTAAGAATAAACAAAAATGGACATATCCTGACTTAGATTCAGCAAGAAGGCCAGTACCACATTCTGAAGAAATACCCATTCCAACATTCAGTAGTCTTCCTAGACTCCCAGAAGATGACACAGAAACTTCAACGTCTGATGAAATTCAGCATTTGCAATCCGATAACGACAGTGATTTTCGAGCAGAAGTCGGAAGTCCCAAACGTTTCAATCAACAAGAACTAAATGATCTTATTAGAGACCTAAATCTATCGAAGGAGGCTTCTGAATTACTTGCCTCTAGATTAAAAGAAAATAATCTACTAGATCCAGGTACTAACATTACATTTTACCGTAAAAGAGATAGAGACTTGCTGCCCTTTTTCTCTCAAGAAAATAACTTGGTTTTCTGTAACGAGGCCTACTGGAAAAAATGGGTTTATCAAAATACACACCAGATGAATGGCGCCTTTTTATTGACAGTTCAAAGCGTAGTTTGAAATGTGTCCTTTTACACAACGGTAATAAATTTGGATCAATACCCATTGGTCATTCTACTACTTTAAAAGAGGAATACCAAACAATATCACTAGTCCTGAAAAAAATTAAATATGAAGAACATCAGTGGGTGATTTGTGTGTATTTAAAAATGGTAAACTTTTTCCTTGGACAGCAAAGCAGATATACCAAATATTCTTGTTTTTTATGTCTTTGGGACAGCAGGGCAAAAAATCAGCATTGGGATAAAAAAGATTGGCCTTTGAGAAATGTCATAATTCAAGGAAAACAAAACGTAATCAACGAACCTTTAGTTGCAAGAGAAAAAATAATATTGCCATCTTTGCATATCAAGTTGGGGCTTATGAAGCAATTCGTTAAAGCTTTAGATCAAGATGGACAATATTTTAGATACTTGTCACATGCATTTCCTGGAATAAGCACAGAAAAACTGAAAGCTGGAATATTTGATGGTCCTCAGATAAGACAGCTTGTTAAAGATCCAGAATTCACAAAATCGATGAACGAAGTTGAAATGAATGCTTGGTGTTCGTTTGTTGAAGTAATACAACATTTTCTTGGAAATCATAAGGCAGAGAACTACATAGAACTAGTAGAAAATATGCTTTCAAAATTTAATTGTCTTGGCTGTAACATAAGCATTAAACTTCATTACCTCCACAGTCACTTAGATCGGTTTCCAGAACACTTAGGCGACTTCAGTGAAGAACAGGGAGAAAGATTCCATCAGGATATTAAAACCATGGAAACTCGTTATCAAGGAAGATGGGATTGTCATATGATGGCCGATTGGCCTATTGTTGGAGCCTCCAGCGAGATTGTTCTGAAGGCTCACATGCTAGAAAGGCGTCTAAAAGAAAATTCTTTGGTGATGAGTAAGAAGTTGTATTTTTTGTGTTATTAGGTGCTTTTTCCTTTTTTTTGTATGTGTATATATATATTTATGAATATAATGTAAATAAATAGCCTAATTAATACTTTTTGTTTTTTGTTGTTGGTAAAACTAATAGTAATAGTAATATCTTCAAATCTATAGAATTAAAAAAATGTCCCATTCTATAAGAGGCTATCTTAAAAACTAGAGCTGCTACGAAAAAAAGGAAGATATTTCTGAAATCAGCGCATCAAAAATATATAAATTCAGTTCTTACTTCTCCGGCACCAAAATGACTGTTGGGCTGTGTTATCCTTTGCCTGTCAAAAACAATTAATAAGAAAAATATTTTTGTATTTTAAAGCGTAAAGTTTTATTCTCCTTGCTTAAAAGTAAATTTAAATAGCCGGGGCGGACCAAAACTAGCACTGCGGCGTTTGACCCAGAATGGGCGGCGGCAAACAGCTTCTGATCCAGATTGGGCGGCTGAAATACATACTCACCAAGACGTCTAGCCAGCGTGGTGTTTTATGGCTCTTATGAAAATGCCAGGTATAAAGACTCAAGTACCCCAGGCAAGTAGACTATCTTCAGAATTTCGCACTGATGTTCAATCATGGATTCTGGGGGGGGACAATCATCTGGCGAAGAAACCTATGAGATGTAAAAAGAACAAAATTATGCACATCGCATCATACAATGCACTGTCATTTTTGTCGGAAGAACGGTTAACTAAATTTGACTGCGAATTATAAAATATTAAATAGGATATCGTAGGTCTTAGTAAAGTTAGAAGGCGTGAAGAATAGCTCATTACTTAAAAATCTGCGCACAGCTTCTATTACGTAGAATATGACAATAGCTCGGTGGGAGAAACTGGCTTTCTAATATATCAGCGCCACCAAGCAACCATTTTGTCTCTAAAGAAAATCTCTACAAGAGTAATATGCCTTATCTCCAGACTCATCACCAGATATAATATCAAAATTATACAAGTTTACGCGCCTACCTCAAATCATACTGACGAAGAAGTAGATTTGTTTTACGACGACATCAGAGATGCTCTCAGCGATCAACAGGCACATTATACTATTTTATGTGGTGATTTCAATGCCATTGTTTTCGCCTTGTCGGACGCTGCTGAGTTTTACTGGGTAACCATGTACTGGAAGCAAGAAATAATAGGGGTGAAACATTGCTTGGTTTCCTGATGCAAAACAACTTATTCAAGATAAATAGCTTCTTTCCTAAGAGACCAAATGGGAGATGGACATGCTTTTTTCCCTAAACCCCTAAAACATACATTTTGCTAAAATAAAGTTTTTTTCCCAATTTTAATAATACATATAGGTTTTTTGGGCCACTGAATTCAAATACGATATTAAAAATTATATTTGAGGAATAAGAAGGGGCGAATTCACTCTTTTTTTACACCCTACACACCTAAAGCATACATTTTGCAAAAAAATGGTTTTTCCTCATTTTTAATGGTACATATAGGTTTTTTGG
>JAHBCN010014711.1:0-22221 GCA_019359885.1 Listronotus oregonensis
CCAAATGAGGATATAATTTAAATATTAATTATTTTAGTTAAGGCCCCTTTAGCAAAGTAAGATTTTATTTGACAAAGGAAAATTATCTTTTTTAAAAAAGTTTACCTTAACATCTATATTTATCTTCCTTAATAACTTTTAATGTATTAATTAGTATTTTCCTTTGTATTTTTTAACCAATAATGTTAAGAACGTAAAACAAATCAACCAATTAGAACTGGTTTTTCATGAATATTCCCACTAGATTTTTTTTTTTTAAACCAAAAAACAGCGAAAATTTTTACCTGTCACGATAAGCCGATCTTTTTTCACAATCAATTTATTATTACTTTTGCTGACGATAGAATCCCCACTCTAATATTTAATTTGTTAAGCCAGCCTATAATCCTGATTTGGAAAACGCGTAGGTTAACAAATTTATTTTTTCACAAGACCTTAAACTAATCTTGATTTGGGCTTCAAAACTCTTGTCCAGTTTAATGCTCCAAAACACATTAAAATGTTTTTCCAAAAAGTAATTTAATCATTTTAGCGTTACTTTTGAGAAATTCCTTAACTTGCACAAACTAATTACATCCATAGTCTCAGCTTCTTCAAAAAAGCTTAAATTTCTTTTTTAAACCAGAAAATATTTCTCTCCGTCTATTCTGTATACCTGTATGTATTCCAAATCAGGCCATCTTTAGAATATTGTTCTTATGTCTGAAAAATGGTGTTTCTAACAACTCTCATCATCCTTGATTCTGTTCAAAAATAGCTGTTCGTCTTATTAATGATCTCACGCTTACAGAAAAGCATGACTGGAATCTGCTACCCGCAGAAGTTTTTTCTTCTCCAAATTTCCAAATATGTAAGTCTTGCGTAAATAACCTTCATCTTACCACACTTAAGACACCCACGGTACGTTAGTATTGAAGCATTAGCCTTGGTGAACTGTCCTAAGATTTAAAAATAAAAATAAAAAATTCTTATGTAAAAATTTCTATACTTCTATAATAATATTTTTTACTTAAACGTAAATCCGTCATTACTGGACTGTGTAGGCTACCTTGACGTTTAATTTTTTCTTCGCCGGAGCTTTACCCTTTGCGGAGGAAAAATGTTATGTATTACTTAATTGAATATTAAATATAAATAATTAATTTGCTTATCAATACAAAAATTAAAACGCAACCGAAGACGCAATTTAAACAAAAAAATATTGTTGACAACTTTATGTTACATTACTATAGTAACTATTCACCAACACCGGTCTAAGCCGCCTTGCGAACCCTTTAACTTTAATAACACAGCCCCACAAAAAAAAATTAAAAAGTTCACATTTAAAAAGACTATTATATCTTTATGTTTTCGGGGTCCCTGAACCAAATCCGGGGTCAGTTTGACCACCAGGTCGTCTTTAAGGTCATTTCCAAAGTCAAATTTACATAAATACACTTGAGTGAAAATAAATGATATACCTTTATGTTTTCAAGGTGCGAATTTAAATCCGAAGTCCTTTTTATTCTAAAGGGTAAAAATTTTAAAAAATTAGTTGGTGAGAACAAATGATATATGTGTAGGGTTTTTGAGGTAGCTTAATTTAAATCGGAGGTCTGTTCGACTATACAGGGTGAAAGTCAAGGTCATTTTAAGGTCAAATTTTAAAAATAATACAGAGAAAAAACAAACAATACATCTGTATGTTTTTGAGGTCCCTGAATCCAAATCCAAGGTTTGTTTGACCCTACTAAGTATGAATTAGGCCATAGGTGGTACTAAGCTTCTTCTGTTAACCGTTTTTTATGTTATGGATTTGTTGGAAAGTAATCTATATATAAATCTAAAAAGTGTAACTATATACTCATTAAGCATCCTAGTTTATGAAAGTCCTTTATTATTTAAGCAACTATTTTTTGTGATTCTTGCTTTTGATTCGGATCGTTTAAATAAGAGCCCTTACTGCGTAAGTATCTTCAGAGATAAAAAAATGAATTAGCTTAATGTTCCGATAGTCTACAGGCCAGTATACTAGTATGCTACAATCCGATTGTACCGTCAATCTGCCGTTCTTCTGATCAATTTTATAATGATTCCATGAAGATAGCGGCATTCCAGCGGTAGAGCGGCAGCTGAAATGAGGGAACTTTTGGGTCCCCTTATCTCGAAAACTATGGATTTTTAATTTTTTTTAACAAAAAATTCTCCAATTGCATATTTTCAGATATTAGGGAAAACCTTTGAGGGCCATTTTTCAGCCTTTTTCCATCGTTAATGTTGATAAACTTTTTTCTCTCAAAAACATTCCCGAAACCTATGAATTGCCCACAAGGGGAAAAAATGGAAAATTTATTTACAGCCTTTGTCCCTTTATTTACTGGACTATATTACCAAATTACATTTTGGAAAAAAAAACATAAACAATAAAATATTTATCCCTCTGTCAAATTTCAACTGAAGTTATCACTCTATTAATGGGTTTTAAAAGATATCCTAAAAAAGTAAAATAAGGTTTTTAACGAAAACAATTATTTTGTAATTTACATTAACTTATTGCCAAAGTTTAAAAAACATTGTTTGCTCAATTTCTTGGAATTTTACAATTATAAATGTTATAGTTTAAAAATTTTAATTTTTAAAATTATATATAAAATGTTATAAAACTAATTATTGTACTGGAATTGTAAAGTTTTTAATAATTAAAAATATTCAGTTAAAAAATTATTAAATTATGACCATTGGCGTACTTCAGATTTAAAAGAAATGACAAAAAAATTTAAGGATTGATTTTTTTTCCCATTATTAATTCCAATTATTATAGCGAAAAAAAACTTTGTAATTAATGTTAACAGATATCTGACTGCGCCATGACTTCCGATATAACCCCGTAGATTACTAAAATCAAAAATCCAACCAACTTTTTTTCGGTATTTTTTTTTAAAAATTATAAAAATGGGTTTTTTCGCTTTTTTAATTTTAAAAAAGTACTTTGCTTTAAAAAACCGTTTGTGAGAAAAGGTTTTGAAAAATCCCATCCGAACCATTTTACCGAGAAAACCAAATAACGCTTAAAACAGACCTTTTTTAAAAATGTATTTCCGTTAATTTTTAATATTAAGGGCTGATTTTTAAAAAATTATAGTCAATAACATATACTTTAAGCTGCCGAAAGATGAAAATTGTCGCATTAACAGTTATTATTCAACGCACTATAAACAAATTAGGCCAATCATGCAAGAGCCGTAAAAAGGAAATTGAATTAATTTTTAAAAGTTTTTAAAGTTGAATTAAAAGCTATAAATTTATTTTACATTTTCATATAAGTTTAAAACATGGTTAAAAATGTTGGGTGAACCCTTTATGGCGAGAGGAAAATTCGCGACCGAGACGGCACCCGAAAAGCGAGAGATGAGCTGGATATAGAATTTTGCTCGACGCGCTAGGTTAAAGGGCTTTTTTTAACCCAAACTTATATAAAAATGTATGATATACAATTTGTAACTTTTATCTCAAATTTAAAAGCCGTTTTAAAATTCAAAACAGCCATTATTACGGCACTTGCAAGATAAGGGCTTAATTTGTTTATGTGCGATTAATAAAAACTATTGATGCGAAATTTTATCTCTTTCGGCAGCCTAAATAGTATTATTTCATTTTCCATAATATTGAAAATTAACAGAGATACAAATTTCTGTACAAAAGGTCTGTTTTAAGAGTTTTTCCGGCTTTTCTTGGTGAAAAATGGTCAAATTGGGATTTTTTAAAAACATTTTGTAGGTTTTTAAATTCTTTACAAACGGTTTCTTTATGAGTAAATTGATATAGCCAGTACTTTTTCTTATATTAAAAAAAAAACCGAAAAAGGCCTTTTTTTAAAAATTATTGTTTAAAAAAATAACCTGAAAAAAAATTGGTTGGATTTTTGATTTTAGTAATCTACAGGTTATTCCAAAGTCATGGCGCAGTCAAATACCCATTAAAATTAATTATAGACAAAAATCTATTATAATTGGTCTATATATTGTAACGGACAAAAAGGAATGTTACGACACTACAAAGTATCTTATTTTACAGTTTGCACCATGCATTCACACATAATTGTTAAAACTAACTCGGTTAATTTATGTAAATCATATAGTCTGTAGATATCATACGTCCCCGTTTTCAATCCTGCATTGGACGTCTATTTACATAATTCCGTTAGTAAGGTAATTTTCAAGCGCTTAAGCAAAGTAAATATGCTTATAAACTTTGAATCCTTTGCTCTTAAAATTATAAGTTTACATTTAAGGGTAGGTGTAAATTAAATCCTTAAAACAACAACGGTCATATGAAATTTATGACGATTGCAAAGTCGACAACAATAGTAATTTACGTTATAAGTCCGACAGGTTACTTGTTACAGTACAAGTTAGCATTATGGACGAGGCGACGCTAGGAGCAGAGTCAAGAATATCCAAAAGGGTAACTGTTACCAGAACTACCGAACGTGTATCATAATATATTTTATTTCATACTGTAAGTCCGTTCTGTCTCATTATTTGATTTTAAAAATCAAAAAAATCACATTATATTCTAAAAACCGCATCCCCTTTTTTTCCTGCAGCAACAGTCGACAAGTGAAGGAAAATGCCATATTGGCATATTTTTAAATGTCTAATTTGATTTTTAAAAATGAAGCAGTCCGGTAAGTGTTGCTTAGCGACACTGATACTGTAATGACCAACCTACCGGACTCAAATTGATAATGTAATCAAAAGCCTACCAGGCAGTATAAAAAAATAGCTATTTATGTAACAAGTATATAAATTAGGTCTTTATTAAACGCATATTTTTATGGCCAAGCTAGCTTGCCAGCGAGGCTATAAAATGATGAGTGAATAAAGCCTGTTTATGTACGCGTTATATACATGATTTTATGTACGATTGTGATTGGATGGTATGTAGTTAAAATTTAAAAAAAAAATGATAAAATAAAAATTTGAGCATACCTGGGATTGAAAGTTTCTGAAAACAGCTAAAATCATTAAAAAAATCTAGAACGAATATAGTATTAAAAGCCAAAATGAAAACCTCAGAAGTCTTAGAAGAAATAAAGACGGCTGCAGTAGCAGCAGTTAAGGATTTTCCATTCTTCTTGCGAAGTCAAGAACGTTGTGTGAAGAGATATACAAAGCGTACAGACAATGGTGTAATAAAACAAAATGCAGCAAACCGATCAAAAATTGTGTTATAAACATTAATCATGATCACAATAAATTTTAAAATCCTAAAAACTCTTTTTATTAGGTATCAATTTGTTGTAAAAAATTTAATTAATTTTTTAATAAAATTTTAAAAATGGTTGTTTGACCATTTGTTATTAACAATTACTTTATTTTACTAAAAAAATAAAGTAACTTAATTTTACCAGTACAATAAAGTTCCACTTTATGGACAATAAATTGTTCTCTAAATAGCACTTTATTGGTCAATCGATTACAATTATATATATATATATATATATATATATATATATATATATATATATATATATATATATATATATATATATATATATATATATATATATATATATATATATATATATATATATATATATATATATATATATATATATACAAATATATAATTAAAACACCTAATATGGTTTTTAAAATTAAAAATCGTAATTATATCTCTAGATATTAATAAAACAAATACATTTATTTTATTAATAATTAAAATAAAATTTTTAAACAGTCACAATATATATATATATATATATATATATATATATATATATATATATATATATATATATATATATATATATATATATATATATATATATATATATATATATATATATAAAACCGTATTAAGCTCAGGAAATGTTTGTAATTGGCTTCCACATGTCATGAAATTTGCTTAAAACTAACCATTGAGGTATCGTAATTAGTGCCGGTAAGTTTACGGTGCCCAAATTCCCCAACCTCAAGGGCCAAGGAAGACATGCAAGCTGTTAAGGTTGCATGTAAAAGTGTACTTTTCCTACAGAATATAACCGATCTTTATAGTATTATTAATAAAATAAGGACATAAAGTCCGCCCCTCATATCTCCTTAAGATATATATACTGAAGATATTTAAACCAAATTTGGAATGTTAGCATGACTAATGAAATGATGACAACCTACATAAAAATGACAGCTGTAAGTGTCACAGCAACGACGTGACGTCATTAATGTATTTTTTTAGTGTTAAAGAAGGTCACGTATCACCTCTTTTCAAAGTTAAGGTTTTTACGTGCTAAATACAGCCACAAATTTTTAGATCCTCACGTTAAATCGCTTTTGTAAAAGCATCAATTTTTATTTTTTCCAGTTTAGTATGTTATACCTTTATTTTTATTACATTTGCTGAATTTTTAGGTGTAATAATAAGTTACTATGACTGTATTTAAGTTATTTGTCTAAAGTACTTTTATTTTTGTAAAGTCGAAGTTATTCTTTTCTGGTTTAAAATGGCTCGGTCTGTAGCAAGAAAGTCTAAGCTTTTTTAATTTACTAGGAAACTCATCGTAATTTGCATGCTTCTATGAAAATGTTCAACGCCCGTTTACCAGAACATAATATTGCCAAAAAATACTTCCTAAGATCAGGAAGACCAAAAACTAGTGAAGGAACCAAAGTCCTAGTTTAGGCTGAAATGGTACACGATTCGACAAAATCTACTAAGCAGGTGGCATATACTTGTGGTATTTCGTATTTATCCGTGAAAAAATCTTGAAATCGGATCACTTTCACCCCTATAAAATAAAAATAGTTCATGAAATTAAGGGGGATGACTTAGACAGGCGCATTGAATTTTTCGAAACAATGACAAAGCGAATTGCTGCAAATCCCGAATACGTTAAATATATTTATTTTAGTGACGAATCTACCTTTTACCTTAACGGTAAAGTCAATACTTAAAACTGTATGTACTGAAGTGACGTAAATCCCCGTTTATTTTAAGAAGGTCACACTTAACATCCCCAACATTAAATGTTTGGACGGGAATACTGAGCAACTATATTGTTAACTCCATATTAAAAAAAAATAACCGGAACGAGGGAAAGAGGTACAAAAAGCTTCTGCAAACCCATAGAACTCATTAAATAAACAACATTGTGGTACAAAATCCACAAAAGTGTTAACAAAATATTATTTTTTAGCAAGACAAAGCACCACAGCATTATTGTCTGGGTGTAGGCGAATATTCTAATGCCAATTATACAAATAGATGGATTGGTCGTCGTGATTTAATGGAATGGCCACCTAGGTCACCTGACCTAACCCTTTTAATGTTTTTTTTGTGTCTGGATATGTAAAACCTATGGTTTTAAAACACTTCTCCAAAATCTGGATGAACTTCGTCAACGCATCATCGATGCGTGTGCAGTAATGGTCCATAACGTCAAAGAAGAATTTACAAAAAAAATGTTTATAAGCAAGGAAGTCCCTAGTGGACAATTAAACGACAAACTTGCATTTTTGGTAATTTTTGCTTTTATAGGTTTGCCAATAGATTTAATGATTTTATTGGTTTTTTGTTCATTATTGCCATTTTACCAAACGATATTAAATCTTTAAGAGTTGAGGCTTTAAGGAGGAGATACCGAGCATCTCTTTTTCAATCACAATAGTTTTAGGCATCCGCGTATTATTCTTTAGTTGCTTGAATGTGTGTGTGTAAGTGTGTGTAATTGAGATTTATTGAATCTACTTATATTATCTTATTTTTATTTATTAGTTATATTTGTAATATATTTATCATTTTACTTTAATATTGTGAGAACTCCAGCCTTTTGGGGTTGTATGGTGGAGTAGTCGATTACTAATTGGCTAAATATCGCCCTAATATGAATTGGTGTGATAGGGTTGATTTACAAATCTGATCTTATAGATGTAATATACCTAACTGTATTATTATTGTAACCTTATCACTTAATAAAAGACGATTATTATTATTATTATTATTATTATTATTATTATTGAATTGACTAACACTAAGCAGACCTTTTATAATTTGACAAAAATGTGAAAAATAAACCGTCGTTAATTGTTACAGCTAAACAATGCCACGAAAAGTTAATTCAGAATTTAAAGTATTAAAACAACACTGACAAAAATAAAAAATGATGCTATTACAATAGCGGTTTGACGCTAGGCTCTAAACATTTGTGGCTGTATTCAGCATATAAAGACCTTAAAAAAGAGGTGTTACACGACCCTCTTTACATAAAAAAATTACATTGATGACGTCACCTTGTTGCAGGGACTCTAACAGCCGTCATTTTTATGTAGGTTGTCATCATTTTGTTAGTCATGCTGACATCCCAACGTTGGTTTTAGTTATTTACGTATTAAAGGCGGCAAGTATAGTTTACCGCCCGAAGGTGTTTGAAGTCCGACGCGACAGCGAAGGTCTTCAATATTTAAGGGCGGTATTACTTAAAAATAGTTATTTTCCTAACAAGTGCAGAAAGTGATAATTTTCCGCCCGCGGCTGCCAAGAGCGGAAAAGTTACTTTTCGCAAGTGTTAGGAACAATATTTTTCTACAAGCGAGAGGAAAAACAACTTAATTTTAAAGATTAATAATTTTAGTATTATCTATTAACGAAGAAATTTATACACGAATTATTATTATTAACATTTACAGTAAAAGTCAATTGGTCGCGTTTTGCAAATTTATTGCTGACGCGAGTTGCTTTTCTGTAGAAAACGTTGACGGCGACGGCGCGGCATTAGGTTCTTGATGAGCCAGTCTTTTGCAACTTTGGAAGTAGTTTCTTGAACCGAGAGGTTTAGTACATTGGAAGATGGCGTTGACGGTTGTTTCTCGATAGTGGAAGGTGTTTCGATAAACATGAGTATTTTGTTTGAAATATCCTTTCTAAAATTTGTTGAATTCTCGAGGTATCCTTCACAAGCTGATGTAGACTTCCAGCCTCTAAGAAATTTAATGTTGGATATTTGTTCACCGGAGTTTGCGAGAAATGTTGCAAAAGACCGGCGAAAGCTATGCCTAGTATACAATTCCGGGTTAGGAAGTTGGAGATAGGCCGCTATTTCTGATGGCATTACACACTCTGTGTTTATAGTTCACAAAAAATCGCCTATGTGGTATTATAGGCTTTCTTAAACTGGCATACTTTCTATATATATATATATATATATATATATATATATATATATATATATATATATATATATATATATATATATATATATATATATATATATAGATTCAAAAATTTTCCATTTTTGGCATCTCCAGAAATGACAAAGCTCCTAGAGCTGTGATTTTTTAAGTCTGGGATGTGTATCAATATTAAATTTCCTTGGTCTTCAATATAGTCCAGACAAATGTTTGTTAACTCCTCTCTACGACAAGCGCCCGTTAAACCAAAAATCGTAGCCACTTTTATATGTAAATTAGTATTATCTGGCGCTTTATCTATATTTTGATATTTCTTCTTTTTAAAACACTTTAGCCTTTTTGGGTCTAAAACCAACGCTTGGTTTTTTAAGGTAGTCCGTCACTTTAAAAAACTTGCTTAAATCTATGTTCTTTCGTAACTTAATGATACATTTTAACATAGAGTATCTAGACCATAATGTATTGGGTTTACATGTTTTTGATAATTAAGAGAAATAGATCAGAAAAATCTCTTCTTTAAAAGACTTCACACCCTTACTTTGACACCAGCTCTCAAACATAACAAATTCTTTTTCATACCTGTGTCGAGATTTCATGGGCAGGAGATCTATACATGCTATTTCTGCTGCTTCGATAATCGATGCTGGTAAATCTTCGTCAGAATCCATTGAAAATGTTTCTCCAATTTGGTTGAAAAATGCGTGACAGAAAATTAATTTTTGATAGATGCATAAACAATTAGTTGGTTGCTATGGATTCTTTGATAATTTATATGGAGTTATTAAAAATATGTACTTAAATTTGGTAAATTAGAATTATTTAATTATTTTTTTTAAGTGTTATAAAAATAATATAAAATTACAGCAAAATTCAGTTTCTTTAAATATATAACTATTATAGGCAGAATTATGCATTATATTATATTTAAAATCTAATATATGTTCCAAAACCTAAAAAAAAATACTTTTCCGCACTAGTGCGAAAAGTTGCTATTTTTCGCACGCAGATTAGTGCGGAAAAGTATAGTTGTCTGCACGTTTGTAGAAAAATAAATTATTTTAAAATGGCATTTATTTTACATTATTTTCAAAAATAATTATTCTTTCCCCGTATAACATTCTCAAAGTTGGCTGGACTGATGCTAGACTAAGTACCAAACCAATCCTAAATTGAGCATGGTTATTAAAGCTGGTGGCCAAATTACTTACCGCCTTAGGGTGGTAAATTCAACTTATTGCTTGAAAATGCGGGCGGTAGGTTAAGTTTACTGCCCGATCGTGCATAAAAATATCTTCAGTACCTTGAAAGATATAAAGATAGAAAGGGGCGGACTTTGTGTCCTTACTGTATACCTTGCCACCCTATTTTCGAGTTTTTAAAACCCTTAACTTTAAAAATGACTTGAAATGAGATATATAATTTTACTTTTAAATTAAGAACCAAAATGCTATTAAACAAACACAATGTTATAAAAATCCTATTTTAAGGTAGGTTAATTTTAAATTTAATACTTACTCTACTTTAACAAGAAAGTAAAGCTCTTTACGTACTTTTAAATCTCAGGAATTTAAAGCAGCACTTGATGTTGTGCGCTTCGCTACTTCTTTTACATCTGCACCCTTGAGATCTTTTTAAAATCTTTTTAGAGAATAAATGTTTCTCGTTAAGTTTCTTTTTGTTGAAATTTAGGAAAAATTAGGTTCTATTAGGATGCATTAATACTAGTACATTTTAATTCTTAATATCGCTGTTTTAAAAATAAATTTAAAAATAGCGTAATTACTTTATATTTGAATAAAAAAAATACTATTTTGTAGCATTGTTGTATCTATTACTTAAAAGAAAATTAATGTTTTATAAAAATAATTTTAAGATTATAATATGTACAAGATAGTCTAGTAACTGAAGACCTAAAAGTACCCAATGCTGTAAATAAATCTGTACAGTTTTCATTTGTAACCCTTTCCTTTATTCTTTTTTTTTTTAAACTAGCTCAGTTTACTTTTCGGTAAGCATTAGTTCCAGCCTTTCTTCAAATTTCTATGTTATTTTTTTTGAAAGCAAGCTACTGGGGCGCCATGCCACACATCATATTGTATGACAGAGGAGGGGAATTGACACAAGAATAGCAGAAGCCAGAGTTAAATAAAAAGTTAATATATTAACTAATAAATTAGATTGTTAACCTAATATCGGTAACAATGGAAAAAACATGTAATGGTATACTGCACACAAATATTTACTTTATACTATAAAACTAAGGTTGACAACGGTGTTTTTCGTTCATAAAGATTTTAACAAATAACAATCCCTATGGGATAAAATTGGAATCCAATGAAAAATGTGAGTTTTTTGTTTTTTGAACTTTAAAAATTAAATTAGCAAAACAAAGCTGCCAGAATAAAAACAAGTTTAAAGATCGTGACGCGTGAATGAGGTTACAATTAAAACAAACTGGCTAACTTCAACTAAAAACCATACATGGATTAATGTGTTACAATGGAACTTAAATAAAAAAAACCCCCAACAACAGCTGTTTTTGGTTCGTGCACACAATGAACTTTAAACATTACTTATTTTACACTCTATGGTAGGTAATTAATATTTAAGTGGTACCGAGATTTTAGATGGCGTACTGTATAGTAAGTGACAAATAACTAGATGGTTAAATTATTAAAAGTAAATTGGTCGGAGACCCTCTAAGACAATGGTCAGCATCTAAATAACATAAAAAGGTCTTACTCGACTATCCCTTATTCCATAGGTGTACTTTGTCATATAAAACCCCTGTGAGTCTTCCGAGGAGATCGTCACCTCTCTTACTGTTGTCACCGGCCAATCAGTCCCATAACATACCGCTCAAAAATTCATCATACAAACTTCACAGTTTACTACGAAGGTGGAACTTGGTCCATAGTTAAATCTTATTCAATTAGGAAGTTTCCTCCATAGGGAAATCTTATTCAATTAGGAAGTTTCCTCCATAGGTAAATCTTAGCATAAATGTAGCTTAGAGGATAGCTTTAATGGTAGCTTACATTGAAGCTTAAATGACCTAAAAACCACGAGGTTTTTTTAGAGAATATATTTTACAAGAATAAAGGTTTGCTTGTTATAAAATTTTGAAGGAAAACTCACCTTAGATTTTATGTGGCCATTAAGAGTGCTGTTTTTTGCCTTTTAAAAGCATTTATTGTGGGTGAAAATCACCTATTTTCACGAAAAACCAATAGCCCACACTTGCCGGCAAACAGCTGTCAGATCAAAAAAAAACCTGGGGAATTTTGTTAATCCCAATCTTGCTTTTCTTTTTTCACTGGTTACATTGGCAACACCGTATTTACGCCTGTCATTCAAATCAACATCATTTATGTCGAGACCATGGAAGATAATTATTTCTCTGATCCATCTCACTTAACCAACCAAATAATTAACGAGGCTCAGTGCCGGGAGTAACATCAAGGTAAGTGAACTTAATATTCATGAACATTCTGGCCCCCGTAAATAGAACGCTAAGAATTCTTTAAATAACCTAATTTCTTGTTCCAGAAATCAAACAAAATAAACCCGGAAACAGGCTCCAGTGAATCAATCAAACATCCCACCAGATAATCATTAAGAGTTCCATTATTGGCCCTCGTACACCGGTAATTTATACAAATACCAAAGCAGCCTGAACTCAGTTTGAAGCCGGTGTAAAAGAATATACGAGTCAGTGCCTAAGGGATATTTCATACTAAAAGGCATTTCCAAAAGGAAATAATGCTCCACATAAGGTAAAAGAATAAAACTATTTCGTTAGACCTATCACAAACACACCATTCCATTTCTGTTTCAGATTCTCACACGAGCCATCTCGGAGGACAGAAACATTCATTAAGCACAGCACGCCATACCCTTATAATACAAACACAAAGCACTGTACTCATGTATCTTACATATTGTAACATTTAGTGTTCAATTTAATAAAGATAATAGAGTTTTCATAACGAATAAACATAGAAACGAAGATAACCTCAGATATCTCACGAAATATGTTCTTCTGAACGTATAGGTGGTTGTCTACCTAGAAGGGTTATACAAATTTTTATAAAATTGGCGGGGTTGCCAGTTCAACAACCAATGCCTAGCGACGGTGCCAATTCTAAGCAGTGTTTTCAACCTTAGAATAACAAAAATAATTAACCTAATAAAAAACAGTACCGTACGGCATACACATGACCGTTACACATTTGTGGTGCAATTCTTAGGTCTTTGCGGATGCTTTTAAGCGAGAAAAAGTTTGTCACGATTCTGACGTGGGAACCCGCTAAAAATGGCCCCTCAAAGTCCTAAAAATGAGTTTCTCGCGAATATCTGCCAAAATATGCGAATTGGAGAATTTTTTTTAGACAAAAAATAAAGATCAGTTCAAAATCTACAAAAATGGTCTTTACCATTTTTTTCGCAATGCCAATATTTTTGGCAAAAAGGGCCGTCGAAAAATCCATAACATTCCACACTGGATAGATAGCCGAAAACGGCTAAAAAATGTAGAAGGGCAAAACAATTTTTTATCAAAATGCAAGAAAGATGGTGAAGGAAATTTTCTAGGATTATTGAAAACTTACTGTGTCGTTTCGTTAGAGTGATTAGAATTCTGGTGTAAATATTGTCCAGTGTGGATAAGTTTTCTATACACCGAGGTTTGTATATGTCCATTATTTCGTTTAACTATAACTTTAAGAAAAGGTTGAGCCAAATTTCGCTTCTTTTCTATTGTAAATGTGATAGGAGCGATGATCCCATGGAAACTCCATCATTCTATGCGTAGTACTCTCTTTTACTTAAAATAGAATACGGAGGCACAGCTTTAACAACTCCATCTCCATCCAGCGGCAGGGTGGTGCGTTCTACTAGTGTTTTTATCATTTTTAAACTTGGCTCAAAAAATGCTTAACGATTCTTCATCGGTACGTTTAAATACAGACTTTCCACATCAAAATTACAAAAGTATCATCTGGTCATAATTCTACATTTTTAAAAATGTCAACAAAATAACTAGAGTTTTTAACAAAAGATTGTGACTTATCAACCAGTGGTTTAATCACATGTAAAAGGTGTTTTGCTAGTGCAGTCGTAGGTGCATATTAGGAACTGGTGATTCGCCTTAAGGGTATATTGTCCTTGTGTATCTTCGGTAGTCCATAGAGATGTGTAGGTTTATTGTTAGGTTGTGTTAAAGTTTTTTTAGTTTCACTGGTCAGAAAGTTGTATTAAGCAAGCCTAGTATCGATATTCCAAATATTTGGCAGCCGTTGCTGAACCGTGCAAAATCAGTTAAGCTTCAGTGAACAACGGATAGTATATAACTCATAGCTTTTAAAAATAGTTTTTAGTTATCACTTTAAAACGGTTGGTGATACATCACTAACCGAAATGTTGTGTATCAATTACCAAATAAATACAACGAAAGTCAAAGATTTTAGTGGTATTTATACCATAACATTGTCTAACACTTTTAAGAAAACGTACATATTTAAATGTTAAGATATAAGTTCTGGTTATATTAAAAGAAAGCAAGTTAGAGTTAAACCATAATTTAATTTTTAAAATATCATTTTATTACGCCATAAAAAAAATGTGTTTTTGTTATTTCATAAAATGGTTGTACCGTCCCACTGTGGCATAAAGTCGGAGAAACCTGGCCATTCGCCGAAAATCGAAGGTTCTAGTTTAACGCTAGAATCTATTCCGACCGCTTCTAGGAACCCCAAAGTAAAAAGAAAACCGGCATTTAATCGCTAGGTACCGCGCAGCATTGCATAGGGCCATTCGAAAGTTGACTGTTGAAGAAAACACGTCGTCAAACTAAATACAAGTAATTTCGAATGCAAAAGTGAAACTGCGTGCATTTCGGGATAGTACAACATATTGTTAAGTCTTGCTATGGACTTTTCCCAGCAAGGTACGTGGAATTCAACAAAATATTTAAAATTTCTTAAATACTAATCATAAAATATTTATAAACAATTTAGTAAATTTATGGTTTTTTCATTTAAATACAAACATTTTTGAAAACATTGAGTAAAAAGTTTACCACTCGACTTCACTCGCTTAATGACTATCACTGGAAATCGTTTAATGCCCCTCAACTTTGAATTCGTGAGGGAGTTAGCTGCAACCACCTGCAACCCCGTTGTTTACACTAATTTGTTTATGAACATGCATATATAAGAAAATATTTAAAAAAATGTACATGTATAAAAATTGATTCCATCTTAATGAATGTTGCTGAAAATGATACTATGGGGGTTATTGGCGGATCAAATATGGCGGCCACAAAATTTCAAAAGTCGATAAATATTTACCACGATCGTTACTTGTTGGTTTTTGGGGTCGCTGAATTCGAATCTGACAATATTTTTTTAAACAAAATGGCGGATCCAATATGGCGGCCAAAAACAGGAAAACGTCGATAAACATTAACCACAATTGTTACTCGGGGGTTTTTTAGGTTGCTAAATTCGAATCTGACAATATTTTTTTTGGAAAACAAAATGGCGGATCCAATATGGCGGCAACGATTGTGGTAAATATTAATCAAATGTTGAAATTTTTGGACGCCATATTGGATCCATCATTTTGTTTCAAAAAAAAATATTGTCAGATTCGAATTCAGCGATCCCAAAAACCCCCGATTAACAATTGTGGTAAATATTTATCGACTTTTTCCTATTTTTGGCGGCCATATTGGATCCACCATTTTGTTTTTTAAAAAAAATATTGTCAGATTTAAATTCAGCGACCCCAAAAACCCCCGTGTAATGATTTTTCAGACGATTTTTCAATATTTAGCTGAGTTACATGCTGATGACCATCTTTTTCGATTTTTATCCCACTGTGCGTTCGTAAAATAAAAAAATAAAGTAAAACTATGCAAATGACACAGGGTGTAAAACTTTGAAGACCATTAAGAAGTATATATAAAAGTCTAAGTCCATTAAATAAAGGGTCAAAGCAGTAAATAAAATTGTACAGTTTTTTCTTGTAGCACAATTCTTAGGTTTTCGGGGATGCTTTCGAGCAAAAAAAAAGTTTATTAACATAAACAGGTGGAAAAGGGCTGAAAATGGCCCCTCAAGTCCCGAAAAATGGGTTTCCCGCTAATATCTGCCAAAATATGCGAATTGGAGAATTTTTGTTTTAACAAAAAATGAAGATCGCCCTGTAATCTACAAAAATGGTTTTTATAATTTTTTCGAAAAATCGATAGTTTTCGGGATAACGGGACCCAAAAGTCCCCTCATTTTAGCTGCCACTCTACCGCTATAATGACGCTATGTTCAGGGATTCACTTATAAGCGAGCGGACGAATTGTTCCATTACTCGAGCAATAAGGTACATTTTTTAATCATTCAAAGTTTATCGGAATGGGAAAACCCATACCTATCATTGCATATGAGTTTGGGTCCATTCTGATTTTTCTAGAATATTAAAAAAGCGGTCAAAGTATTTTTTCACAATATTTTAAGAGTATCTCATTAATTTATTGATAGTCTTTAAAAAAATTCTTTGTTATTAACATTTTTTTTTAATAATGAGACCTTAGTAAGTTTTCAATAATCCTAGAAAATTTCCTTCACCATCTTTCTTGCATTTTGATAAAAAATTGTTTTGCCCTTCTACATTTTTTAGCCGTTTTCGGCTATCTATCCAATGTGGAATGTTATGGATTTTTCGACGGCCCTTTTTGCCAAAAATATTGGCATTGCGAAAAAAATGGTAAAGACCATTTTTGTAGATTTTGAACTGATCTTTATTTTTTTTAGACAAAAAATAAAAAACCCCCGAGTAACAATTGTGGTTAATGTTTATCGACGTTTTCCTGTTTTTGGCCGCCATATTGGATCCGCCATTTTGTTTAAAAAAAAAAATATTGTCAGATTCGAATTCAGCGACCCCAAAAACCAACAAGTAACGATCGTGGTAAATATTTATCGACTTTTACACACCTTTTACATGTGATTAAACCACTGGTTGATAAGTCACAATCTTTTGTTAAAAACTCTAGTTATTTTGTTGACATTTTTAGAAATGTAGAATTATGACCAGATGATACTTTTGTAAGTTTTGATGTGGAAAGTCTGTATTTAAACGTACCGATGGAAGAATCGTTAAGCATTTTTTGAGCCAAGTTTAAAAAGGATAAAACACTAGTAGAACGCACCACCCTGCCGCTGGATGGAGTGATGGAGTTGTTAAAGCTGTGCCTCCGTAGTTCCTACTTTTAAGTAAAAGATGAGTACTACGCATAGAATGATGGAGTTTCCATGGGATCATCGCTCTCCCCAGTGGTAGCAAATATTTATATTGAATGGTTTAAGAAACACGCAATTAAAACTCCACTTATCAAACCAAAAGTTTGGCTAAGATATGATGATGATATTTTTATTGTATGGACAGGCAATTACGGAGAACTTGAAAGTTTCTTAAAACATCTAAATTGCCTCCGACCTATCACATTTACAATAGAAAAGAAGCGAAATTTGGCTCAACCTTTTCTTAAAGTTATAGTTAAACGAAATAATGGACATATACAAACCTCGGTGTATAGAAAACTTATCCACACTGGACAATATTTACACCAGAATTCTAATCACTCTAACGAAACGACACAGGGCGTCATAGGTAGTCTATATAACCGCGCAGTGACCTTATGTAACAGTTAGGGATTAGTAATATAACTAGTGATCCTAAGCAGATTGGATACAGTGAGAGACTGGTAAAGAAAACAATCAAAAAATATTAAAATAAGACAAAAAACTTTAACTTAAACGAGACTCCACATGACCAAATATTAATGACAATTCCATTTATTAAAGGAACTTTGAAATAGTTTTGCAGAATCGCAAATAAGTATATTATTAAAAAAATATTTAAATCCCAAACAACTCTAAGAAGTATTCTTACCGAACAACAGTGTTTCAAATAATGATTGTATCAACTAACTTCTCTGTGAATATGGTGAGGTATTCATTAAGTAAATGAAAAAACACTCAAAATTAGAGTTATAGAACATAAACAACATATCGGACGAGGTGAAACGTGAAAGTCAGGGATTGCCGAACAGGCTTAGTCAAAACAACACCGCACACAAGGGTCGACAGCAAAAATTATTTATAAAGAAATCCACTCACAGAAAAGAATATTTAAAAAAGCTGTAATAATTGTAAACAACCAAAATGTATTTAGCAATCCACTCCATGTACTATATGTTTAGAAATTTGTCTCAATGTTAAACTGAATTTCAAAGAACATATACAAAAATTATATAGTATACTTGCATCTTATTGTAACACTATCAGAGTACTCTTTTATAAATTAAAATACTTTTTCATCTCAAAATCTTTTTTTTGTTTTTGATAATAATTAAATCGATTATAAGATATGGCATTTGTTTTTGTTGAAATTCTTATCAGTATCTATTATTTTCAGTGGTTTTATTGCAAACGCCAGCAGTTAGATATATTTTTCAAGCTACGTTCAAAGATTCATATAAACCATTATTTATATTAAAAACAGTATTATCACTTACTTCCGTCTATATTTTAGAAATTGTATCTTTAATATACAAAAATATTGGTTTAATAATACTAGAAAAAATTCTCAACTTTATCTTCTAAATGCATTTTCTATTTTAATGAATAAAACTTTATACAAAAAATTTACCACAATAAACACATTTTTAAACATAATTTGTTTTTCTTTACATTAGGTGCCATCACTAAATTATTGATTACTTAAAAAACAAAACATAAACAATAAACTAATATACCCACTGTCAATGTTAAACTAAACTTATCACCAGTATTAATCCGGTTCTAAAAGTAAATGTTAAAAAATAAAAATACCGATTCAATAATTACTTTAACGAGAACAGTTATTTTTTAATTTACATTACCTTATTGCCAAAATTTAAATACATTGTTTGTTACAAATTTTAAAATATACAATAATGAATCTCATTTATTAAAAAAAAAATTTAAACCGATTTTAATTAAACAATGGTGGGGCAATTTATGTGTCTAAAGTGGAATTGTAAGTTTTTACATAATGACAACTAATTAAACAGTTGAATATAAATAAATCTTAAAGACCATTGGCGTACTTAGGATATAAAATAAATGACAAAGATTATAAAGCATTAACCGATTTTCTTACCCTATAACGTTATGGACAAAAAGGAAGGTTACAACCTTATACAGGGTCAAAAACAAATAAACTCTGCATAACATGTGCACAATTTAAAATTTGTAGAAAAACAAACTTTTCATAAAGCGCGACTGTAAAAAAATTGGACTAGAATAAAGCATTGTCAAAACCAAGAAGTTTCATGAATATGTTCTATAGTTTTGTGGCGGATTCATGTTTGCATATTTTTTTTTTTTGGATTACTCGCCTTGAAATTTTTTAGATTAGAATTTTTGATTTTTGGGTTTTTTGAAGGGTTTTTCTTCTTTTTTGTTGCAGGCGATCTGCAAGTTTATAGGTGTCAATAGGGCTGAGCAGGCTCAGCGCGCTATTCCCCGCTACCTGGACCGAAGTGGTCCCATTTTCTGGAAAATTTCAAGCCGAGTACTCCCAAAGAAAACATATTCAACCATGAAGTTTTATGTTGGTTGCTTTAAGTCTTATTTTACAAAATTGGGTAAAAAGCGAACCTATCTTAAGCATTAGAAATTTTGCATATGGGCTAAAAATTGCGTTTAAAAAAACTTTTTCCAATAACTTCTTTGATATTTTTGGGAGCAATTCCACTTTTGGATTTTTTTTTGAAAAAATTATTGACATTATTAAATTATAAAATTTTAAATTATAAAATTTAATAATTCTTGAATCTTAAAGTACTTGGAAAAACAAAATTTTACCTGACAGACTGATGGATTCTGCCGTAGAAGAATCGTAGCTGACCTTTTTTTCTTTGTTTTACACAACTGAATCAATTCCTTGAGTTTCTAGGTAAATCCCAGATCCAATCCAAAGCAATTTCGTGCAAAACCTTCTACTGAGGCTTTAGGAATCTGAGACACTAATCGTAGCTCTTGACACATTCAAAGCTTTTAATTGGGTGTGGCATGATAGGCTTCCAAACAAACTTTCTTTCTACTCTCTTTGACCTGGGCTTTATTCTCGGCTCTTTAGTTTTTTTTCAAATCGACATATTATTGTAGATGGTTATTTTTCCGTCATCATCTCTTCCACAATTAACCATATTCATAGTTTTCCTGACGATAGTACCCTCAATTCCAATATTCAATTTCTCAAACTAGCCTCCAACCCTGATTTAAAAAACAAGTGCAGGCTTGTACAGATATCTCTTTTACAAGACCTTAAACAAATCTTTTTCAGTTTAATTTCTTTAAAACGCAGTTATGTTTGCTGTCTCGAAAAAATCTACCAATGCTCATTCATTACATATAAGCGGCCAAGTTTTGCAGAACAAAGAGTCATTCAAAATTGTTAGAGTTACTTCTAAGAATAACCTTAACAGTCATATACCGCTGTTAATACCCTTAGCAGCTTCAAAAAAGCTTGGATACCTCTTTCGAGCCAAAAAGTATTTCTCTCCTTCTAATCTGTATGTGTCCCAGATTAGAGTATCTTTAGAATATTGTTCTCATGTCTTGATTTAAAAAAGAGCTGTTCGTCTAATCAATAATCCCACACTTACAGAAAAGCTTTAATCCCTTGCACACCGGCGGCTGTAAGGGATCTGTCACTCATTTGTAGGGTATAATTCCCTTTCTGGCAGCCTCCAACAGAGCAACATGTTGTGCCACTTTTATGAATTCTTCTACAGTCTAACTTAAGATCTTCTACAGTCCAAGTTAAGAGGTCGAACTTTTCACTTTGTTCGTTCCTTTATCCCTAAAGTACCCAGACTATGGAAATCGCTAACCGCAGAAGATTTCCTTTTTCCTTCAAATATCCAAATGTTTAAGTCTTGCGTAAATAAACTCCCTCTTACTTCAGACACCCACAGTTAGTACGTTAGTACTTATAAATAAAAAAAAGATAATGTGATCACGAGACTACCATTTTTTGTTTAATTTTTACCTCGATTGGAACATATATTGATGCCAAAGTCAAATTTCAAATATAACTATTAATAAAAAAAATTCATATTATGCGAACTTTACCGGTCTGTGTTTGGTGTTTTTTCCTTTTCTTTTGTGCCTATCAACAAGGCGTTGTATTGGTCAGTTTTAAAATTAAATTTGTTAAAAACACACACTGCACGTACATTATTTTAAGTTTAGTTTAACTTTGTAATTACTACCACGCCAAAAACGCGCTCTTAATATTTAAACCAAACTAACACCAATCAAAAAACTTTCTGGATTAACTCCTAAATCTTCTATGTGAAGCAAAGTCTGTAGTTTTGCATTTTAAACATGTTCACAAAGTTGATAAACATATTTAAAAGGTAAAAGCGTTTTCGAATTTGCATATTAACTGAACTATGGAAATGCAATTAGTGGACGAACGGGATTGTACGATCCGCACAACACAGTTCTGGATTTACGCAAATCACGTAAGTTATCGCCCCTGATTTTGTTAATACAGTAGCGAATCGACTGGGTAGATATTTGCGAATCAAGGCCTTGTCTTTTAGATGCTTTTACAAAAAAAAAGAAAGCTACAGGAAAAAATGGATTACTTAAAAGAATAATTTACTTGTTTTGTAAGCAGGTTTTAAGGTAGTTCACTTGTAAAAAGGCTTTTCTTAAGGATTAAATGAAATTGAAATATAGGTTAATAAAAGTATCTTATATCGAATTAAAAAAAAAAAAAAATTTTTTTATTGTCTGTGAAACAAGATATTAACAATTATTGTACATATTAAACATTGACGATATCTGTCATGCATTCATTTTAGAATATTTTCAAAACGGTTCTTACGACATGTTTTAAAAACTAATGCAATATAAGTCAAAGTATTAGAAATTAAAAAAAAAAAAAAAACTTTTGTAACCGTTTTGTTAAAAAGATTTTTGAAAGTTCACTAGGT
>JAHBCN010014712.1:0-22117 GCA_019359885.1 Listronotus oregonensis
GCTACATGACTCGGTGGATTCAAACACAACATCAGTCATACAAAACCAATTTCCCAAAGGCAAAATCACAAAATCAATGGGGGACCACCATCAAAGCATTGACAAGTGAACTCTAAAAAAAAGGGGAATCAGATTAGGATAGTGACAGGATTAAAAACCGGACACTGCACCTAAAAACATATGCACACTATGGGCATCTATAGAAAAAACCCATTTGCAGACTATGTGACGAAGAGGAAGAAACCCCAAAATCATTTGATCCCTACTTAATACTGGAGAACAAATCAAAACCTCATGGTGGACACTAACCACCAGGAGGCTGGAACCAAAAAAAGAACAAAAAAAGGGCTACACCCTGTCAAAGGGTGTAAACCCTTTTTTAACAAAAAAAAATACACAAAATACAACAACCCTTGGCTGCAGTGTCGGGCGGACAAAACCTCAACGTTTTTACTTTATAATCAATCAATCAATCAATAAAGAAAAATTTTAACCTTTGACTTCTTAAACCTAGATTTTTGTTATTTATAAACCAAATTTTAAAAAAGTTTTTTTAAATTTTTTCCTAAACTTAGTTATACTAAAATTACCTAAACCAAACCTTCTGATCACTTTAACTTCTTCCAAAAAATGAGTATTCTTGTCTTAAATGTTTTTTTTTACCATACCAGTAGCGTAACTTGGTTTTAAAAATTTTTAAACATATCTTTATTCATAAGTGTTTAATTACCACACTTTTAGGCCAAATAGAAAAATTAAGACAAGAAAAAAAAAATCTTAAAAAAACCCTTATATTTGTAAACATTTTAGTTAAATCACCAAGGGGCTTTTAAATTAAATCTTTTAAACGTACAGTTTAAAAGGGATCTAAATAAAGGGGGATTGCAATTTAAAAATTTGGGAATATTTTAGAAGTTATTTTTTAAAAAATTTAAAAAAATTTTACTAGGAATTTAAAGATGGTATGATTATGGTTTTTTACGCAGTTATTAAAAAAGGACACAATATCTTAATTTAATGTTCTGTTAAAAATGTAGATAATAAAATGTAAAAAAAAAATTATCCTATTTAAAAAAAATTTAAAACAAATAAATTAATTATTTAAAATTTTTAATGTAAAAAATACTAAATACTATATAAAAAATCCTGGTCATTTCGGTTTATTTATTTTGTATCTATTTAAACATTTACTTTTTTTTGTAATTATTTTTTGTCCCTTCGTAAAAAACTGTTAACCAATATCAAAAAATTTTTTTCATGATTTTTAATTTAAAAGATGAAAGTCTGACATTTTCGAATTTTTTTTTAAAATAAAAAGCATTTTTAAATATTTATTTACTGGCTAACTTCAAAACATATTAGAAACACCTTTTTCATCCGAGATTTAATTCTTTTGACTATCTTGCCCCAAAATGTAAATAACCCGGGTTTTTAACTTCATCGACAATCGACCTTATCCATTATCTCATGTTTAATTATGAAACTAAGGAAAAAGGTACCAGGCGAGAAAGGGGCCTTTTCGATTTAAATTTCTGACAGTTTTTGGCCTGTGTTTTGATGTGAGCGTAAAACAGCAAAACAACAACGCGGTAATTTGTTTTGGTAAATCTTTAAATATATTTTAATGTTTTAAAGGTTGTTACCAAATTTAAACTGAATAAATAATATTGCTTTTTAAACAATACCTTTTTTTTGGGTTTGATTTATTTTAGAATATTAGAAGCAAAAAAAAAATCAACTGTAATTTTTTCCCTAATTTTTTTTAATGCTAGAAATATTATGCTAATTTAGCACTAAGGCTTAAGGGGGCAAAATAAGCAGATTGTAAAATATCTTTGGGGCCAACAGGGTTGGTTTACTGACCTATTCTTTTTTTTAATCTATCAACGAAGTATTGCTGTGACCACGGTTTTTCTGATGACACCATCCCTTTGGTTCCCCCTTTTAAAGGTGTTTTAAATTTTCTGTAATATCTATTGACTATTGAATGAAAATCATATTTAAAGGTGTCTTTCCAAAGCAGTACCTACATGTGATAACTATAATAACAAAATATGAAAATAATATTTCCTTTTAAAAAATTCACATGTCAAAATGAAGAATACCCGGAAAAAAAAATTTTTAAATATAAAATTTATTTCGGTTAAAATATGATATAATACACAAAAAAAGGCACTAAAAAATGACCTTTTGTCCAACATATTTCAAAGGCAAATTTTTTTTTTGTTTTTCGATATTTTTTAAAATTTTTCCTTTAAAAAAAACTCTTTTATACCCTCTGCATTATTCCCTTATAATACCATTGTAACTTAATATCCAGTTTTTAAATTACATTGGTAGGTATCACATAAATTATTTTTTGGGTTTTTTAGCTATTTAAAAAAGTATATGTTAAGCCAATTTCCCCAAATCAAATAATTAACTAAGATTTTTATAACTTTTAAAAAAAACTTCTTAATAGAAAAAAAATCAAATTCCCACTAGGTACGACTATAAAGGTTGGTTGCTTTAAAATGACGACACCTCCAAATAAATTCAAAAATTTCCGGTCCAACCAAGACGATTACACGTGTTTTATCCTTATTGAGGATGATCACACCGCTATAGACAGTCGATACCCTTGACAGTGAAGCAGCTACAGTAAATGTAACCTAATCAAAGAAAGTTAAACGTTACAGACAACTAGCCCCATTTCGTCAAGAAATCCTTAAACAACCAATCTTAGTACCAACAGGTTTGGATGTTAATGTGCGCCATGTAGGTGTATTAAAAAGAAATATTTAAAAGCTGCTTACAACAACACCCTTAGTAAAAACTGGCATTCCCATTACTTTACAAATATGTGAAATTCAAATAAGCAATTTTGCCAATTCCAATCCAATGTTTGATTAGTGCTGTAGTTAGAGTGGTTAGTTCACTGTCGAGGGTGTCTACGGCCTAAAGATCCATTTATTTGGAGGCCTCGTAATTTTAAAGTAACCAACCTTAGTAGTCGTACCTATCAGGATTTTTTATTTGTTTTTGCCTCTATGCCCAAAGAAAGTATACCTTTTCGTAAATATTAGTACTATAGAATAATACAAAATTTTAAATTTAGTATAATAAATTAAAGTACTATATAATATTAGTACTGGGGATAATAAAAATGTTTTAAGATACTAAGTATTATATGGGTTTGCAGAAACTAATACTATCTTATTTTTCAAACATTTATCCCAATTTGAAATTTGTAGCTACTCAAATATAGATAAATTGCTTAAAACATATCTTGTTATTGCTTTGCAAAGCACACCTTAATACTAAGCTTTTAACTTTGTTTAAATTTTCTACTAATTTTTCTAATTTCTACTAATTACATAAAAAGCATATATAAATACCTTTTTACCTGCCGGTGCAAACTTGTTTCCAATGGAAAAATACCACTAGTTAAACACGAAACTTTTTGAAGATATTTTGTAGGTTTCATGTTTCTTACCTAAAAAGAAAATACATATTAAAGATAATTAAGGAAAACAAGTATACACATTACACATTCCATAAATTTTAAAATAAATTTAAGGACGTAAAATTTTGTATCAGTAAGAAACAGAAACATAACAGGGTTTAACAAAGATAATTCAATTAATTGTTAATTACTTGGCATTTGTAAACATTTGTAAATAAATATTTTAACATTTATCCTAATCATATGTCTAGTAAAAGATGCATTACAAGACACTTTTCTTGCAAGAAATAAAAGGGGAAAAAATGTATAAATGGCCAGAAGTCTTTTTTTGAAGAAAAGAATTATGCCGGTTAATTATATTGATGGTCTTAAGTTAAACCAGGCATAATACAATAAACATTATAGTAACAAAATATGGTTAATCTTAATCCGTACTAAAGACATTTTATAATTAAACTCGCCTAAAATTTTTTTAAAAATTATTTAAAATTTTTTTGTAAATGTAATCTTTAATTTAAAATAGGTCAAATATTGATTTATCAGCTAAGTTTTAATTAGCTATGTTCTCGAAAAGTATGTTTTTTTTAGTTCTATAAGGTAAATAAAAGTCCTTAAGAGTCCATTCGCGCCGCGAAAATTGGATCCAATTTGGGGTTCGGGGCATAATGTTTTTCTCAAAAACGGTATAAGTTATCGATAATTTTTAAAAACTATATGAAAGCCAACACTTAAATCTAGGCTTCTGCTGTAATAGTTTTTTAAATTTGGATTTAGTTTTTAATATTTCCTTGAGTGAAAGTTACCCTAAAATCGGTTATGTTTAGATACTATTTTCTCTTAACTCGACTCATATTTCAAAACTCCGTTACAGCAGAGGCATAGATTATTTCTTTACCTTTAAAATGGTGTATAATTTATGTCATTTAAGTGAAAAATAGTTACCAAAAAACGTTATTACCTGTAGGCTTGCAATCGGAAACACAATCGCATCGATACACCGAATTTCGAAGAACCTAAATAAAATATAATATTTTTAATGCGGCTATACGAAAATTGTGGTGTGGGAGTTTGTTAGTCTCCGCCCACCGTTTCCAGGTCCTTTCGCCCGACCCCTAAGGGGTAGCGTAAATGCATTCTTAAGAATATCAGCAATTGCAATAAGTTATATATGATTTCAGCGCGTGGTAAAGAATTTCTAAAACATAAAAGAAAAATTTACGCATCAAAGACAAATCTGTATTTATGTATGAAGTATAAATAAAATTAAAAATTCTCCAAATATAAAACAGTAAGAAAAATTAAAACTATGCTGAAAATGCGCACTTTCGTCTTTTAAATCGGGATGACTTTTTGCTTTTTTAAGGATTTAATAAAGCATTTTTCAAAAATATTTGTCAATCCATAAAAATCAATTATTGACTGTGGTATCAGTCTGCAATATGCAGTCCCATGTGGCAAGCTGGTCTTATTATTTATTTTATCAAGATTATGTGCCTTTTTATTGATGTAACCATATGCGGTGGGATTTTTGCTGGTTTTGTCGTAGCACTTTACGAGATCTCTCTTATCTTTAAACTTAAGTAAGCTCAGGTAGTTAGGATTCTTTTTTTAATTTGGCAAGATAAAGTTTAAATGTTCCCGTACGTGCATAAATAATTAGCCCTAAACTGCTCTTGTCATCTTTTAGACTAACGGCCGAGTGATGAACGCGTTGTTAAATTTAGCAAAGGACTTAGCAATTGTTAAAAGTTAACAACGGTTTAGAATGTTTAACAAAACGTCATTGTCCGTGTTATTCAATGATTTCAGTAGGCAACCTGTCAAAATCTGACATTTTGTTAAACATTCTAAACCGTTGTTAACTTTTAACAATTGCTAAGTCCATTGCTAAATTTAACAACGCGATCATCACTCGGCCGTTAGAATGTCAAATGTTTTTAAGCTTTTATCTTTAGTGAAATTTCGATTTTATGTTGAACTATGAGATCCATCTCGATAATATTACCCGGACCTTTATAGAAGTAATTTACAGAAAGTTACTATTTGTCCAATATTCGTGGTAGCAATACCGCATTTCTAAAAATTAGCATGGCATAAAATATCCGCATCATTTGGATCTTAACAATATAAAGCACTCATAATAATCAATCATTTAAGCTTTTATTAGCGGTCTTAAGTTAAAAAAGATAGATAGACTATAAGCCCCTTCTATCATCTTTACCTAAACTTATTTTAATAACAAAATTAATTTTTCTGACATTTTGGATAAAAACTCATTCGTACATCCCATCTTTTAAATAAGAAATAATAAGGGATACTTCAAATTATTGACTAGAAATCATTTGTGTGCTGACGACAAAAAGTTTTAGAGTCTAGTAGTAGTAAGGGTCCCACCTGGAAGGATCCCGTAGGGCTTACAGGCCCTCCGAACTCCCCCTAGGCTTGCCAACCACCCCTCGCTCTCCTTTTGGCTGAGCAAGTCCTCACTACGTGTTTGCCATGTTGGCTATCACGGTTGTTTGGGGTTTTGAAGTTTTTGGCTTAGCCTGGAATCTGGCTTAGCGGAGTGGGGTTTAAGAAGTGACTGAGAAGCTGGGGCCCTTGCCCCAGTGACTCGGACAATCAGAAATCGGATTTTTAAGTGGCTAGGCCGAGAGGCCAGGGGTGGAAGTGGTACCCGGGTCCTTCCTGTAGGTACCGGGTACCATCCTAAAAGTACTTAGTCCAAAATTTGAATTTTTGGTCTTTTGTGGGGCCTTTGGAGAGCTGGATCATACCCAGATGGTCCTCGGATCAGAGGGTTTGGATGGTTTTCAGCTATGAGGTAGAGTTTTTTGGCTCTTTCTTTGATAAAAGAATCAAAGGGTGTGAGTTCAAATTCTCTTTGAATTTGCATGTTGCGTACAAACCAGGGGACGTTGGCCGCATTTCTGTACATGCGGTTTAGAAAAGAGGTGAGTCTTGAGATGTATGACTTTGCCGCGTAGCCCCAGGCTACGGAGGCATAAGACATACTTGGACGAATGGTTGAGTTTACCAGAAGAAGTTTATTTCTGATAGTTAGCGGGCTGTTCCTGTGTAGGAGTGGTAGTAGCTTGGAATGGGCCATGCGACCCATCTGTAAGCATTTTTCGATGTGGGGCTTGAACGTGAGACGAGAATCAAGAATGACTCCGAGGTACTTGACAGTGTCGGTCCAGGGAATGGCGTGGTTGTTTAGGATGACGTTGTCTTCCGGGCGTATGCGTCTGCGATGAATAAGAATCGCTTGGGTTTTGTTAGGGTTGATTTTAATCTTCCAAGAATTGCAGAATTCATGGAGATTATTTGTCGCCTCTTGAAGTCGGCGAGTGACTAAAGTAGGGTTTTGGGAGCGTGCAATGATGGCAGTGTCGTCGGCATATAATGCCGTGTGTGTCAGATTCGAGGCAGGAATGTCATGTGTATAAACACTAAACAAGTGCGGGGCAAGCACGGCGCCCTGCGGTACGCCGGCTTCTAGTGTTCTGGGTGTGGAGAGGGCTGAGTTGACTCTGACTTGAATTTGTCTGTTTCTAAGATATGATTGAATAATTTTAATCATATAGGTCGGATAGCCAAGGGTGTACAGCTTGAATAACAGTCCATTATGCCAAACCTTGTCGAAAGCCTTTTCAACATCGAATAGCACAACGCCCGTCGCTTCTCTTCTGTTCAGGCCCTCGGTAGTGAGCTCAACAAGTCGAAGAACTTGTTGTTCAGCACTGTGTTTGGAACGGAAACCGAACTGAGTGTTGGGGATGACTTGGAGTTCCTCAGTGTGTTGAATAAATCGTTTAAGAATTATCCTTTCCACCACCTTCGCAACAGAGCTTGTTAGGCTAATGTTTCGTTGGTTTTGAGGAAACGTGGGGTCTTTCCCAGCTTTTAGAGTCTTTTAGACTTCTTGAAAGGGGGCACGTGTACAACCCTTGTAGGTTTATTACCTAACTTTATTACGCTAACATAATAAATGTTATCCCCATTTCTAAGTAAATTTTCTTTACAATTCAATTTTTTTTAATATGGATACACCCTCAAAAGAATTATCGAAACATGTCGAGGTGTAGGTGTCCCTTCATATTTGTTAGTAACATTTAATTTAATTTCTTAGTTATTTTCTAGTTATAAGAAGAAATATAATTCACAAAATAGCAGCACAACTTCTAGGTTTAACTTAAACATATGTATTTTTTTTAAACAAAAACTTATCTTCCATACAAAAACAATTACATTAAACTTAAATCTTTTAAAATGTCGTGGAATAATAAAAACAAAAGATTAAATGTAATCAATCACAGTAGTGTTGCCAAGCCAGACATATACATAAATATATATGTGTATTCCATTAGGAAATTGAATTCGCAAGTCTCTGTTCTTTAAAATGTATTTTATTGTCAAAGACAAAGAAAAAATATATAATGCGGACAGATTCGATAAATAAATGGTAAAAAACCACAAGAGATACATAATTCTTTAACAATGGATGATAATAATAATAAGATTTAATAAATAATTTTAGCCTAGTTAATATACACGTGAAGGTCGGAATTAACCCGTCGGGCGAAAAAATTCTGCAATTAGATTTTAAAAAACATTAATCCATCATATCAATTTTTTTTAGATATGAGACGTGGAGTTTCCAAAAACAGCAACTTTTTATGATTTTTAATTATTTACATTAAAACTTCTTTGATTCTAAAAATATTAAAAAATAGTTCAAAATAAAAGTTGTAGATTGTGATCTTAGCTACAACTTTTGTTAAAAAAGTTTTTCAACATAGATATGAAACTGAGATATTGATTTTTTTTCTCAAATTAAATTCACTTTAAAATATAGAGTTTTATTTTGACGTAGTGCACAAGTTTCTGCTTATAATTATTGTAATAATTATTAAAACTTACATTTTCTTTTGGCAGATTTATTCTTTAATACCTACTTTTGATATTATTAAAATTAAACTGTTTTTTTTTACATATACGAAAAAAAATGAACATTCTATTTCGGCTTGACTTGCCAACGTTCTTTTATTGTCTCAGAAGATACTAACGTCTTGGTTCTGGCTATTGCATTAACTGCCATAAGTTAAACTCTGTATTTCTTAAAATTAGGAAGGCAAGGCCAAAAAAACACTGTGTACTCATCAAATAGTTTAAATAATTATCCTTTTTGTAAGAAGTACATCTTATTTTTACATGCTTACAGGGAATGTGACACAACATCATGTTTCTTAAATCATGGTAAAAAATGTGTAACTAAGTATTTTGAAAAAAATCACACTTATGAACTGGAAGAATCTATAAAATGTTTTTATGTAAGAGCAGCAAACAAAACTGCAATTGCCAAAAGTGGAAATAAAGTAATTAAATGTCTTCTGCACTTGTATAATGCACCAAGGGTAGTAAAATGTATTAATGAATTGCAATACATCATGTTTTCTAAGGCAGTTGTCAAACCGAATTCCGTTAACTTGGCTAATATTCCTCCAACATTAAATGCTGCACAGCAACATTTTTTCAGAAAATGTCATTAAACATAGGCTTGGTTTAAAAAAAAAATGTCTTTCAATTGCTGAAGTTAATGAAAAAAAAACGGAATTTTAGTACCTATACAGATAACGCAAGTAGTAGTGGCTTCATCAGAAATTTTGGATATGATTTTTTGTAACTGCAGAGCGGGATGTAAAAGTATAACTAATTGCAGTTGCAGAAAAGATGGATTATTATGATGTTATGCATGCGGATATTGTTAAATTGTAAACTGTTCTTCGAAAGATTGAAAATATCTCAAGATTCAGAAGACGATGATGTAGAAAATGAGGCGGAAAACGAGGTCTTTTAATTTGACGACGAAGATAATGCATGATAAAAATCATTATGGTTTCAAATTATTTTTTATACATATTTTAGTTGCACCGTACCGAAAATAAAAATTAATATTTTTTTATGTTTTTTTTTTTTTAAATTATTGTCCTTATTTTATTTTTTAATGTACAATTATGTAAAAAGTATGTTAAAATTCTAAATTTAAAAAAATACCCCGGGTTTGATTAATTTATTCAGTACTTCCAAAACAAAATCATCTAATTTCTATACTCAAAAAATTGCGGTAAGTTAAAAAAAAATAATCCGAACTTTTCAAATTAACTAGAACATTATTTTATATATGTATAAAATTGCTGCCTAATACCGTCATAGTATAGGCCATATTTTTTTTTATTTTTTTATTTTTTTAATAGTATTAGAAATTAATCAAAAACAATTTATCCTTTGGAAAAATCCTAGGACTTGTCAGTTAGTATTCTAATTCGCGCTCTTTTCTATGAAAGAAATATTTGTACAATATATCCCAAATTGGAGATGTGACGTTATCGATTATTTTTTTAAGTCGGTTTTTTTCAGAGAATTTTTTAAGTATTTTTAAAGTGCGTGTCGAATTATACATACATGTAGAAAAAATGTCCCTAGAAGAAGTGCGAGACCGGTTAGGTGCTGCTAGGGTTTTTGGGGTCGCTGATTACGCGTCGGTTAGCCTCGATCACGTCAGGTTCAAGGACATTTGAAGATCAAGTAAAGAAGAAACCATCGGAAAAATCTGGAAAAATTAATGCATATTTTTTCGAGGTCGTGGCGTTTATTTACACTTGGGTCTATCTATATGCTTAAATTTTTCCAGATTTTTTCTATGCTTTTTTTAAAACTTAACCTTTAAATGACCTTGAACCTGCCCTTATGAAGGTTAACTGACCTCAGATTCCTATTCACCGATCTCAAAAACATACGAAAGAATTTTTTCAGATTTTTCGAATCGTACTTAACATTCTTATGCTAAAACAATTTTAAAATGACCTTGGATGACCCCTAAGATAACCGTAAATAAACGCTGGTTTCGGATTTAGCGACCTCGAAAACATAGACATAAATTTTTCCAGATTTTTTCGATGGTTTTTTTTCTTCACTTGACGTTAAAATGACCTTAAACCTGATGTGATGGTGATTAGTGATTAGTTAACGCTTTTATTGTAATCAGCGACCCCGAAACCCTAGTAGCACCTTGCTACTTCCGCGGGCGTTTCCGCGTAGATCAAATGTTAATCGGTGTTATTTTAGAGAACAACTGGAAAAATGCATCCTTCATGGCGGAGCACGGTGTTTGAATAATTATTGGTATGCTATCTGATTTTACTCTATTTCCAGGAATAACGCCCCTAATTAAAATCATGTATTGGTTTCAGTTTATGATATTTTTGAAATTTTTAACATTGTAAATTAATAAACTTTTTGAAATTTATTGATAATGACGTTTTGCTTAATAATTTATTTTTGACGTATTCAATTAAAAATTGGATAATAATTAAAGTTTTCTGCATTTATGAAGATGTTTGAGCTTTATCATATCACTTTTTTTCAATGAACATCTAACTGTTAAGGAATTTTGACAAAAGAATAATGAATGCCCCAGTTTGTCTTTAAAAAATAAAAAATATATATAATAGACACCATAGTTTAAATTATCAGGTTATAACTTTGGATTATGACATACATTTTAATTCTGAACAATGTATTTCTCTATAGAATTAAGGTGCTTCATTGACAGCTATTTTTCTCAATTTCGTTTAATTTGACCCTTTATAATACCGACTAGGTAAAATTTGGTCGACTATGACTATGGTCTGTATGCCATAACCCTTAAATACTGTTTTTAGGTTCAAAAATTTTTGGAACATTTCTCCAATTCGACCGCCTATCCTAAGACACTCTGTATATATACAAATATAAATATATTTTTTTTATTTTAAATTTGGCTGCAACCGGACTTAGTTGGCATTCTTTTGTTGCGATCATTTCCATGTTTCGCAACTTCGTAAGTTTTCCAAATAAATAATCGACTAACATTTATAATTAAATATTAATTTGAATCAGCCTGTACATATCGTTAGCATTTGTTATCACGGACAGCTGGTACATATCGTCACGTGAGATAGTACGGCCACAATTATTGATTTTTGTCACGTGGGATCAGTAAACGCGTCAGCTGTTTATTAAAGCATATATAACGATGGTGTTTTTGGCGGGAGGTGAATGATTTAGGTTGATTAGGGTCATTGGAAAAAGAAATAAAGAGTTAAGTTAAGTTACTTCTACGTTAAAAAAAAAAGTACTGCCTTATAAGGTAATACAATGGAACAAGAATTACCATTGGTCCTTATTTCAAGTGGTGGGAGCTGGAGAGTCCAAAGGGTGATTAAATTTTTCGAAGAAGGGGTTTTTTGATTGTGACATCTCTCCGGTAAGTCGATCTCCATTTTCCTTTCTTTGCTTTCTTGAAAAATATTTTCAAATTTTGCTTTTGCCTTTACCTTATATATAGTTATGCATAAGATTTATATTTGATATATCTGGCTTGTCCAATTTTAGAATTTTTTTATAGGGTATGATTTTGTAAAGGTCCCTGTTTCTTTTATTTTTTTTTTATGCCGAGAGGCACCATTTTAAAACCCATGTGGTTAAGAATTTAAGTCGGACACGTTGTTCTGGCTTGTGCTGCTGTTGCAAATCCAGTTAAAACATTTCCCCTTTAATAAGTAAAGACCATTTTCTGCTGTTCCCTATGTTGTTTTTAGGTTGTCTAACTAAACAGAACAAAGATCATATCTAGGATCACCGCTTGTGGGGATTAAATGTTCTGGGAGACATAAAAACTAGGAATAGACTACCATACAAGGAAATGTTCAGTATAGGATTGAAAAGGCAGTAGTAACACGAGGTCTGGACCAAGAGCTTATGAAGTTTGAACCACAGGTGAGTCAAATTTTATATTATGTAATATTTGTTGCACATTGGGTGTGAATGAATAAAGTTGACTCAAATCCTGTGGGGTTAAACTAATAGCGGTCCAGATTCTCAGTGAAATCTTGGGGTTTTAATTTTTTTGTTAGAAAGAGGGAGGGGCCACAAAATCATTTACCTTTTTGTATGGTGAAACACCATACATTTTACCTTATCTGATTAGGGAAAGCGCTAGGAGATAGCGTTTTCTTTACCTTACTTTATCGTACCGTACCGTATCTTACCTGGGAAAGCGTTATGTGTTAACGTTGTTTCTTTTTGTATTTGAAATACGAAGTACTGTTTTTGCAAAATTTCTGTCAAGTACAGGTATTTGTGTTGTGTGAATCGGACACTAAGTGGAGAGGTCACTTATATCGGGGGGTGTCACAGTCAAAAGCAGATTTCTTCTATTTTGTAAAGATAGTTGTTTTCTTTTGTATCTTATGTATTCTTTATAAACTTACCTAGTTTTAAATCATGTAGAATTTAAAATTTTTTTTATGCATTTAACTGCTATTGATGTCTAAATCGACATTTATTTTTTTTTGTCTTAAGAAAGACACGTAAAGTTATTCAGTATAGTAGATATTGTTTTAATATTTTCCTTTATTCAATTTGATATGCCGGTGTCAAAATTCCAGGAAAGCCCTGCGAATTATATTTTTGATTTTTAAATATTTCTTTACTAATTTGCTTGATGTAAATGTATCATCATTTTCCATAATTTGAATTTATGAAAATATTCATCTACCGTTAATTTTCATTCCTTTTATAAAAAAAAAACATTCCTTAATAAGAGTAAGGAAGGTTTTCTTTTTTGTTTTTTTAGAAAAATTCCCTTAGGTATTCTAGAAAAAAATTTTGTTTATTTTTTTATAAAAATGTCTTCACCAAAGTGTGAATCTTTTTAAGTTTAAAATCATAAGTGTCAATTTGAATAATTTTTTATTTAAAAATAACAGTTCATAAATTCAAATTTATTCAGCAAGACCCTTTGATGTATTGATACTGCCTTTGTTATTTTTTTTATGCGATGCTGTAAAACAACAACTGCTGACGCTGTCACGGTGACGTCATTGTCCAGCCGACGGAGACTTGTTTACTGGGGAAGCTTCCACAGTCAAGACCTCAACACAGGATAAATACAAGGTATACTCATCTGCACCAAAGAGATCACCAAAGCCAACAAAGAAAAAATTTTTTAATTGACATTTAAAAAATTGTAAATTTGTATCCCCAACACTTTTGTTAAAACGTCAAACAAGTGTACATGTGTACAAACAAATGTATATCCATTAAATTTGTTTTTAGAAATTTATAATCTTTTATTTTGCACCTGTACTGTTAGAGAGTTGGTTGTCTTAAAATTTTTTATCTATTCCAAATTACCAGCGTGCTTCGAACCCTTTTAAACGCCCTTCTAACACTTTTTAATTTAAAACGAAATTAATACTACTCACGAAAAGTAATTTAAAATTTGTTTGTTACTACTCAGTTAACTTTAAACTTTTGTTTAAAATAAACCTAAAAAGTAAACTTCTCAAAGAATTAATTTTCCACTGAAATATCTGTAGCTGGATTAGCCGTTTTTCGGCTTTTCTCCCTTTTTTAATTTTTTTGTCCATCTAAAAAGTAAATTATAAACCAACTCTGTTTAATCTTTTTAAATTACCTTCACTTCCAAAGTGCTTACTATAATTAAAAAAGATTTTAAAAGGTCTGTTTGCCCTCCATGGATATTTATTCTCGTACGGGGCGATAGATAATAAATTAATTTTTAGCGCATAAATTAATATTGGATTGTTGTATTGGTGGTAAGCATATCATTACCCCAAAAAAAAAAAGCCGCATACTAAAAAAAAACTTATTTTTGAAGAAATGGTCAACCTGACATTTTTAAGGTGTTATTCCGTGAGCAGTAATTAAAATATATTCAGCAAATACGTTTTATTCACTAAATAACAAATAATCATTTATAAAAGATTATAATATTTAAATTTTTTGGATTCATAGCAAAAAAAGTTTTTTGTGTATCAAGGCCGTAAAGTTAAGTTTTCTTGACCAAATCGACAATCGGCGGCCGAGGGGTAGCCGAGGCCAAGTATGTTTACTTATATTTATTATTAATTGTTATGTTAAAAGTACATTTATTACACTTTGAAAATGTAATTCCACTTTTAGATATAAGATTATCAACAGTTATGTCATTTTCTAGCTTTTTAGAAATAATATTTTTTTATTAAAAATCTTTTTGAACAGGAAAGCACAAACCTGAAAAGCCATCCCCTCCCGCAAGAACTCTATTTGATATTTCTTTTTTTTTATTGAAATATAATCCTTAATGTAGCCTTTCGCTACTGATTTAGACTTTCATCCTCCGTGTCTTTTTAACATAAAAATGTCAGCTCCAGTTTCAACTAAAAGAGAAGAAGAACTTCTTCTAAAAGCGTGACCTGTATACCTATTAGCATTTGTCAACTGTAGATATTGTAAAATAAGGGATGGATAAGCATTTTCCAATTCGTTAACTAATAAAAAACGTTTGATGATGTAGATTTAAAAGTAGTAAATTTAAGTATTTTCGAATTAGCTGTGAGGAACTTATATTTTCAATTAGTTCATCCGTTATTGTAAATACTCGTTTGGTACAATTTGTTTTAGGAAATTTGTAGTCGCTGCTTTTGCAGCTTCATAAATTTCAGCTGGATTATCACTGTCTGTATGTTTGCGTAATTTTTAATACAAATTTTTATTTATTCTGATTATTACTGTTAACTTGACACAAACAGATTGTTAATAAACTGTTTAGCAACGCACTTTATCCCAGCCATCCAGGCCACCTTTGTAAAAAAAAGCGACCGTAAGGTAATGGGGCCAAAAAAGTTTTACTTTACAAACGCTAATAAATCCATTAAAAAAAAATGTGACACTCGCCTTAAAAAACAATTTTTTATGTTTTTTGCATATGTCTTATTTTTCCTAAAAATAACACAAATTGGGTCGCTTTTGAATGTATTCCGTTTTCTGTCTTACATGAAAATCAATAGGTTAAATACACTTACACTGTCACAACACCAAAAGTGTCACATTAAAAAAATATATATGAATACTGTAAAATTTTGTCTTTATCAAATAGATCAGTACAAAAACCCGCCAAGTCAAAAGAGAGTAGACCAAGATTGTAAAAAAATGTTGGTCTAATTATAGATTTCAGTAATTTAAGAGGCCAAGACTTTTACATAGGAACTTGGCCCCTCTTTTAATTAAGTATTTTTGGTACTATCTCTTTTTTTTTCTAAATTAAATAAGTAAAAAAAGAATCCAATTTTTTCTCTACTTGTGTCCCAAAGAAATAGTTAAGCAACCAGTTAAAAAAAAGTTTCGCGCAAAGTAGCGCGAGTAACACAAAATGAACTTTTCCCAACCTGTTCCATGCAGGAATCTTTAAATTTTGAATAAAATTGTTCTTATTACAAGAAAAATAACATAATAGTTTTTTAAACGCTGTATTTAGTTCGGTTACTAAGCGTTGTTTAATAGCGGCGTCTTTATAGTACAGGGGAGTTAGGAAATGAATCGAAAATTTTTAAGGCCAGCAGATATTATTGAGATACGGTTTTCTGCATTGTGTTTAGAAAACTCCCAGGAAAAAGTCTATAAGGTGTGGTTATGTCATTTTTCGAAAAATGCATTCTGGTGCAATAAATACATTTTGCAATTGCATAATTATTTGCAATATTATAAGAACGACTGAAAACTCGGAAAAATCGCTCGAAAATCGTTACTCGGGATTTTTCGAGGATACCGAATTTAATTCTGGCATTAGAATTACCCGAGGGCGCTCGGGGGTGGTTCTGCGAGGGTACCTGGGGGGTGATTGGGGGAGGGGGAATTGCATCGTACATGAAAATTAGCCTAAAATCATTACTCGGGGGTTTTCGGGGATGCCAAATTCATTTCTGGCAATAAAATCACCCAAGGGTGCTTAAGAGTCGCTCCTCGGGGGTGCCCGGGGCTGATATTGTGCTCACGGTCATTGACACTGCTTCTGGAAGCCCCAACAATAAAGTGGGCATTGTTTCGAAAAACACTGACGTCCTGATAATCCTTGCTGGTCGCACTCCACCAAATCTGAAAGTGTTCTTGCTGAAGTCCCCTTCCTCCAAAGCACCTGATGTTGTGTATTCTTTCGAAAGCTTAGCATCCGGAAGTGCATGATGCATCAGGTCTCATACATTACTTCTACATGCTTTCACGGGATGCGACACAACCTCAGCAGATTTACATGGATTTGCAGAAATATTTAAGCAAAACCATGTATTCATCGATAATTTAATAGATCATGGGTTCGGTTGGCTTAGGCTCTTTACGGGGCACCCAAAGAGTTCCGCACGTGCGATAAACATGCGATTGGGCTCGTCGAAATTAAGCAAAAATATATGCTTATGCCAGCAAATCTAAAAGAGTCGGTCTTGCACGCATAATCCCGACTGTCAATGCGTTGACGAGCATATCCGTGGAACCAATTGGGACAAATTTTCGGATTTTTATGGATAATTCTAATGCCAGAATCAAATTAGACATCCCCGAAAACCCCCTAGTAACGATTTTCGAGCGATTTTTCCGAGTTTCGAGTCGTTCTTATAATATTGTAAGTAATTATGCAATTGCAAAATGCATTTATTAAACCAGAATGCAATTTCAAAAAATGGCATAACCACACCATATAGACTTTTTTCCTGGGAGCTTTCCGAACACAATGTAGAAAACCGCATCACGATATCAATCTGCTGGCCTTAAAAAATTCTTTATTTTGATCGATTTTAATCAAAATGCCCTGGACCATTAGTAAAGTAGTGTCGATAGGTTTTTACATTTCTTAAGCCAAAAGAGGTCGGAATCTAGTTTGGATGTATCTCGTAATGTGTAGAAAGTTGCTCAAATTGGATTGTCGAGTCTGGGCTCTTAAAAATCGAAATCAAAGTACGATTTGCCTTAACAAAAATTCAGTATTTTATTACATATTTGTTCATATTTTCTTTGTGCAACTGGCAATGAAATGGACTTTTTGCACCTTGTTTAAAAAGTATTACTATTTAACACTAGTGTTGAAAAGTAAAACGTTTTAATACGCCGTCACTTTTTAGGGCAAAACTAGAAAAATTTAACTTTTTGTCTCAAAATTTAAAAAAAAATCTTATTCTGGGTTATGGAATAATATTACATACCCATATGGAAGACTTTTTATATTTAAGGAATCTTTTAAGTGAATTCGACGTATCGTATTTAAATACTATTAGGGAATGTTTCCTTAGGTCTGAAATTGTGTATTCGTGTTGGGGCTAACGTGCCATAATCAATGTTTAATAACACCATTAGATCCTAATAAACTTTACCATGTTGCAGAGAGAAACATCACTTGAGGTAACTGTAATGTGCATAGCTTTTGATGATAAAATATGCATACTGTAGTGTTTAAGTCTCAGATTGAGAGTTATTTACCACCTATGTATGATTAAATGAGATAAATTAAATGTTTCAAAGATTGATAGAGGACTATTTTACAATTAATTTGCCTTTTTAGGGCTTTACCAAAAGAATGTAAAATACTTTATTTATCCCATTGAGGACTTTTTAGAAAGTTCAGAAATGTTGTTAGTAAAAAGCGTTGTCCCGTGAATTGGATTTTTTTAATTTTCTGTTGTTTATCTAAACAAAGTTTTCTAAACTTTATTTTTTCTATAAGTTAATTAAACACTTTATTAAGAACCAATAATAATATAGTTCTTTACGATAGGTGAAAATTTTTGTGTTTTTTTAAACTGTTTATGGTTTATGTTGTTTGTTCTTTTAGTCTAGTTTTTAAACTAGTTTTGCTTAAACTACGAATACATTTTGAATTACAATTATTACATCCTGTTCTCGTTTTTATACATTTTTGATAATTTTTACGACATTATTTATAAACTTAAAATTATTTTTTTTCTTTTATAACATAAAAAGGCATAAGTAAAACAATTTTCATTTTAGAAATTACATCTTAAAATCGGTAAAAATGTTTTTATATACTAGATAAATAAGGCTGTAAATCCGTTTTTTGCAAAATGTTCTACCAGAGTTACTTGACGATGTGCCTCTCGGAGATAAATTAGAAATGAGTTTCATGCACGACGCCCCACTTTAGTATCTTAGTTTGTGAATATTTAAATCAAACTTATCCTGACAGATGGATAGGACGAAGAGGTCCTAGGTCCTACGCCTTGGCCTCCTCGTTCCCCAGATCTAAATCCATGAGATTATTTTCTATGGGGTTTTCTGAAAGCTTTAGTCTTTTAAAGATCTATTATTAGTGTAGAACAATTGGAGCAACGAGTGATAGAAAAGTGTCAATACATACGAAACAAACAAGGTATTTTTACAAGAGTGAGAGCATCAATGAGAAATCGTTTAAACAGTTGTATTGATATGGCTGGAAGCCATTTTGAACATTTGATTTAAGTTTGACTGTTCTCACGGAAGTTAAAACCATACTTTAATGCTTTCTTAATAAAACACACTTTAGATAGTAATAATGTAGTATTTTCTTCGGATCACTCTAACTCGAGAACTGTTAGTCTGGAAAAAATTACCAAGAATACCTTTTTTATGTAAACAATATTAATTTGAAATTAGAAAGTCAAAAAAGTCTAAGAACAAAAAAATAGGGCCAAAATTTCAATTACGCAGTTGGTGGCGATTATTGCTTTTATCGAGAGTAGTTCGTATACCAAATATCATAGCTCTATCTTACAGGGTTCCCAATATAAAAAATAAACACCAGTTTTTAAAGACCATCTTCAAAGGGCCATAACGCCCTTAGGAGACATTTCCAGACATATGTTCATATGTACTTTTTTTCATATATTTTTGTGTAGAATCACCCCTTAAAATATATAAACGGAATTTCCGGACGCCCTGTATACTTTAAAAAAACTGATAATTGTCTGAAACACTAACAAGCTATTTTGATTTTATATTTTTCTAATATTAAAAATATTTTAAATGAAACAAGTTGCAAATACAATAAAAAAAAATTGTACTGGTTATTAAATAAACTTTTAAGGTCAATAGTAATTTAAGTTATTTTAAATGTATTAAATTGTATGTTTATTTTACATGACCGTAATAAAAATAATAAGTCGACAGCCTATTTTTAATCTCTTACTGAATAAATAGATATTACTTTCCTTCCTAGATTACAACAAACCCGAACTATGGCTCTATTTTGGTGCTTTAATTAAACAAACGTTTTACAAAAGAGGGCAAAATTAGGTGGCATATTAAACTTTTTTTTGACTGACAATATACATTATTTAAAGAACATATAAAATACCTGAGAGAATATATTTTCAGGTTATTTTCACAAGTGTTTAATAAAATATATATTATTTGGATTATAGAATTAGAATAATAATATTAATTATTTTATTTTTATAAAAGTGGGGTTAGCCACAAGACATCGGGCCACTTACGCCGAACACTGCCATATGACAAATGGGATGTTCATTATTAAATCATACAAATTGATTCATGAGGACTTTGAGTCTACATCATATGCATGAGAATATAAACTTAATATATTGTATACCGAAGCAAGACATACAATGCCCACAGTTGCCAGTCATATAAGGGGTGTGTTCTTTTGCGACGCGGCCATCTCCCCATCTACAGAAAGTCCAAACCAATTTAATTGAATGCTGCTCCTCCAAGCCAAATAATTGAAGGTAGGGTACAATATTATACACCCATCATAAACAAAGAAAGGAGATTCTAAAGCGATATTTTTTTGTTTTAGATCTTTCTTACTTAGATATTTTTAATTTATCTCTCTTTTCTTTACACGGAAATCCTATTCGAAGATCGAGCTTAGCCAACCGGTATAAAATATTCATTTTGATGCCCCGAGGAACATACGACCTCTAATAAGCGGTGCTACAGATAAATCAATTTTGCCAAACTTATCGCCATTTTTCTAAGTTATAAAATCATTAAAAGTGCAAATTAGTGCCACTTGGAGCCCAAATACCTAAAAATTGTTAGCTAATTATAGTGAAAAATATTCGGATAAAAAAAGTTTGCATCGTTTTAATTTTTTTTTTCAACCTATATCAAAATTACTTTTCTGCAATTTCAGCCTCAAAAGGGGAGAAAGAAGTAGAATTTATTTATCTCGCCGGGTCAAAGTAAATCTTTGAAGTTTGTCAACAGGATGGGATGGCGTCTTTCACGGTAAATTTTCTAATGTTACAGTAAATTGAAATCGAAGTTTACCAATTAAATAATTTATTTTGTTTAAAAACCCTAAATCCTCCTAACGCATAATTTCTTTATCAACTTTTTTAGTAAAATAAAATCATTTGGCATGTCTATTGTAAACATTTACACACAAACATACCTTTAAATTGAGTCTTCATTTAAGGAAAACGTAATTTATAGCTGACAACTTTATTTTACACCAGATGCTACACAAGTTTAAGCGTGGCAGTTTTAATTGAAAAAACATTTTTTTATTTCTTTTAAAAATAAAATTTATTAAACACAACGTCCCCAAATATCCAAAAAAACCAAAGTTTTTTTTTCTCTTTTCTGGGCTTAGTTGTAAAATAATTTTTATATAGAACTTTATTACGCATCATTTACAAACCTTAAAAAATACTAATAAAGTTTTAGTAATAAATTTGTTTTTATTTTTAAGTTAATAAGTAAACCAGTAACTAAAAAAATATGTAAATGTGGATTTAAAAACCAAATTTGCAACAGCTAAAAACAATAGTTACATTTATTGTTTTAAAAAAATGGACAAAATGGTAAATTAATTTGAATTTACTTAAAATTACCTAAATATTAAGCAAAAATAACCAGAAAAAATTTAAATAGCCAAAGATTAAGGCTACACTTTTTCTTACTTTATTATCCGAGAACCCTTCAAATTTATTTTGCATTTGTTATTTAAGTTTTCTTTAAAAAATAAACCAAAATGATTTCTTCTTGTTAAAAATTTAGTTTTTAACACTATCTAGATGCTTTAAAAATGTTACTTTAAAGCACTAGTGACCTAAAGTAACATTTTAAAGCACTAGTGTTAAAAGTGAAATGTTACATTTGAAAGGTAACGTCGACGTTTATTTATTTATTAACATTTATATTAATTGTACAATTCAAACAACTTAAAAAACAAATTCCTTACACAGTTCTAGCGTTCTCCGTAGTTGAGGTGGATTGGACAAATAAAACTGCATTCTTAGTCAACGTTGACGCACGATATGCTGCTCTTGTTTTCACTGCAAGCAGTTTTCTGGCAATAAAGTTCTTATTTTCTAAGAAATGTTTAATGTATTCCTTAGCAACGGTGGAGGATTTCCACCCCCATGCCTCTTTATTGTCGTCAAATTTGCTCCAGCATCGGCAAGTAAAGTCGCTGAAGAACGGCGAAAACAATTCCCCGTATAGAGGATCGAATTTGAAAGCTGCCGAATTCTTGCTATACGAGCAGGGATTTTTCCAAAAGAGTTAATTTTATCAGAATCTTTGGTACATTTTCCCTTTGCGTATTTTAGGAAAAGTCTCCGATGTCCTACATGTGCTGGACGAAGAGCCATATACTTTCGATAATAATCCAAATAAAATTTTTCAACGATAGTAAATGGTATCTTGGTTTAAGTATCTCGTATGTGAATCATTAATTAAGTGCCCATATCTTCCAAGTCATCAAGAGTCAACTGACAAAGCTCCTCCCTGCGACAGGCAACAAAAATTCCCAAAATGGTAATTACTTTCACAAAA